>UYYA01000404.1:0-59972 GCA_900624975.1 Angiostrongylus costaricensis
CAGAATGCCTCGAGAGTTTTGCGCGTTTGTGTTCTTGATTCGTGTGCGAGGATCGTGACACATACTTCAAAATCCTCCCCGTTACACCTCTGGGTCCTATGCGTGCCTAGCGGGGTATTTGGTCTATGTTTGCCGGATAGGTGTTTTTTTATGCGGACACAAAGGGGTCTGCCCGTTTCGCCAATATATTCGTCCCCGCACGCTTCACAAGAGATCAGATAGACTGTACCCGAACTCATGCAGTCACCGTCTCTACCATTAGGGCAAATTATGCAATTTTGCGTTGCACATAGACGGTCGTATAGGCGGTTACGAACTAGCTGGCGTCTTAGATTACTCGGTGGTATTTCGATTATCGTTACCGAACTCTCTAGACTGGCCCTTCTTAAACAGCGTTTTATAGCTGTACTTACATTATTTGAGATGAAGGGTAGGATAAGCGGGACCTTTCTATCGCTAGTGTTCTCGTTTGGAGGCCTAGGATTTTCCCTACACCTATCCTGAGCTACACTTTCCTAGCCATTAGAAATGGCTATTTGTCGCGCCAAGTTCCCCTTAGACATAAATGTAATGGTAAGGTTTGGAGCCAGTTGTTGTCCCATTGCCAACTCTCTTATTTGAGCGTAGTACTTTCCGGACCATCTGAAGATTGAGCAGCTCAAGCATTCTTTTAAGAATGCCATCAAGTGCTCTATCTTGAAGCCATACATGTTTATTTCTTCTTCGTGTTGTGTAAGGAGTTCGAATATGGCTTGCATAGCGGAGTCATTCGACACGTTTGTATTAAGGGCGGTAACGTCGAAGGACTCCATCACGTACGCGCTGCTGTGCTGCGCAGTACATAGACGACCCAGAAACATCTGGGTATTCGTAAGATGGGCTGGAATGTGTACCAACAACTGGTTAAATATTAGGGTTAAAAACCCTAATATTCCATATTTCCATACTTTTACTTCAAAATCGTCTCCGCTATTCTTTTGTATCCTATGCGTGCCTAGTGGGGTGGTTCGTCTTAGTTTTTGTTTGCCATCTAGGTGTTCTTTTATACGAATACACAAAGGTCTCCCACGACCGACTTTCTATTAACCTCGGCGTTGATCAAGTAATTCTTCGTATTTTTGCTGAGCAAACGCGAGATGTTATTATTCTTTGTTCACGATTAAGCTGACGTTTCGGCGGGTTTCGCCTTCCTCAAAGCCTGGAAAGGTCAAGTTGATAGCAATCTACTCGGCCAGACGCCTCCATAACCAAACAAAGAAACTCTAAACCAAGATTTCAATCACTTTGAACACAGCTTTGCACACTCATCGCTTTCTATGAGGTTTCCACTAAGAATGTCACGTAGAGACCAACCGCACAGAAATCATAGTATTCACCATTCACAGTACAAATTCACCTATCGGAAAATGGCTACATTACAAAGTGGTACCGAAAGCCAAGTAGTAAAAACATCTTGGTTCATTACCTCTCCTCTCACCCCTCTCACACGAAAAGGGCGCTTGTAAGAAACATGTTTCGAACAGCAACCAACGTGTGCACGGGAAGAGAGCAGAGAGAGGTGTCGCGGAACTTGGCGCAGGAAATAGCCATTTCTAATGGCTACGAAACTGTAGCCCAAGATAGGTGTAGGGGAAATCCTAAGTCTCCAAACGGGAACTCTAGCGATAGAAGGGTCCCGTTTATCCTACCCTTCATCTCAAATGATGTAAGTACAGCTATAAAACGCTGCTTAAGAAGGCAGGTTTAGAGAATTCGGTAAACGTAGTTGAAATACCACCGAGTAATCTTAAGCGCCAGCTAGTTCGCAACCGCCTATATGACCGTCTATGTGCAACGCAAAATTGCATAATTTGCCCCAGTGGTAGAGACGGTGAATGCATGAGCTCGGGTATAGTTTATCTGATCTGTAAGACGTGCGGAGACGAATATATTGGCGAAACGGGCAGACCCCTTTGTGTCCGCATAAAAAAACACCTATCCGGCAAACATAGACCAAATACCCCGCTAGGCACGCATAGGGCCCAGAGGTGTAACGGGGAGGATTTTGAAGTATGTGTCACGATCCTCGCACACGAATCAAGAACACAAGCGCGCAAAACTCTCGTGGCATTCTGGATTAATTGCAGAAATCCGAAAATGAACCGAAGAGAAGAATGCCTCATTATCACGCGTGATATAGGGCACTATATAAGACTGTTATTTTAATGGGAGGGGCACATTATGCTTCCATGTGATTTTTGTGGGGTTGGTCTTCACGCGACATACTTAGTGGAAACCTCATAGAAAGCGGTGAGTGTGCAAAGCTGTGTTCATTGTGATTGAAATCTTGGTTTAGAGTTTCTTGGTTTGGTTATGGAGGTGTCTGGCCGAATAGATTGCTATTAACTTGACCTTTCCAGGCGCTAATGAAGGCGAAATCCGCCGAAACGTCAGCTTATTCGTGAATAAAGAATAATAACACCTCGCGTTTGCTCAACAAAAATACGAAGAATTTCCTGTTCAATGCCGGGGTTAATAGAAAGTCGGTCGTGGGAGTTATCGAAATAGTGTCATGTATTTAGGTATTTCCATGTCTTTCAGTGGAAAATCTAATTCGAAGAGTTGTAAAACCAAACAATTAGAGGAATTGACACCAACCTCCTTTTTGAGCTTAAATTTGAAACTAATCAATCGATGCTGAGAAGAAAACTTGCTAATGTACTTATACTATTTGGCAAGATTTAAAATCGTCAAAAATGCGAAATGTATCTGGGAAATGCGAGTAATTTAATAGTTATTTACAGTGAGTACTGTTAATTTACTCTCCAAGGTGACCCATCTTTGATTTTTCGCAGTTTTTATGTGTGTTTCAACGGTATACAGAGCGGGTTCGAAGTACGGAATTTCATAGTTTTTGTTATAAATGCAGTTCACCACTATGGGCGATGATTGATGATATTACTGTTTTAACTGGTGTTGATGCATTCACTGAATAGTTTACCCACTGTTCATTCAACTCATGTTAGGACTGTGTCCATCTGGCCCTCGGAAACAAGAGTTCCTGAATCCTATTCCGCTTTCTAGTTTCAACCCATGTGCGCAGATTTAATACCATAGCTTAAATCTAGGTATGAGAAAAGGATGATGGCAAATCCTTTTGCGCCGCGATATCCTTTCTCCCACGTATTTCGTGTATCGCGTTCTGTTAGGGTCGTTTCGTTATTTCATTACTCGATATTTTTTCTGTTATGGCGGGAGAGATTTTAACTGTAGGTTTTTCTTCTAACTGTTATTTGCTTCCTCTTCTATTTTCATGGCACGGTGCGATTTAAGATGCAAGCGCATGTAAACTGAGATATGAGCAAAACTCTAAAAAAACCGAAACTCGACTAAGTTCAATGCCGACTTGTGCTTACTACTAGATCATTCCTGTTTACGGATGATTACTGATAGCATCGACATAAAAATAAGGTTGAGAGAAAGCAAAAACCTCAGTTTATGTGGTGGATAGAGGGTGAGATCTCTGGAAGGATAACTGCGGGTTCGAAGCTCACATGGGGTACCGAGTCCCGCTCATTTCCCAGGTTCCTTGTGATTCACCAAAGATCTGTACTTAAGAAATTTTGGCCTGCTTGGAGTGCTGAAGAATTGGCTTTCTCACACTTATGTTGTGCAGTTCCATTCACATGTCTCGAACTAATGAGGGTATTCTACTTAATAGTAATGCTTCTAGGTTTTTTAAATATCTTCTTCTTATTGGACTCGCCATCGGTTTCTTCTTCATTCGCAGTGAGAATCTATCTACTCGTGAGTTTCTCTATAAATGGAATTTTCTGTACTTTGTCTCGTTTCCTTTCTCCAATATTCGTCTTATATATACACTATATAGAGTTTCTTCAGCTCTAATGTGGTTTGGTATGATTGGTGGTTTCCTCTTCATTCTGATCCAGCTTATTTTGATTGTTGACTTCGCTCATGGTTTAGCAGAGAATTGGGTAGACGCGTGAGTTTTATTTTCTATGTTTAAAAAGTGAATTTTTTTATGCTTAACTGATCGTTGTGTAGATACGAAGAGAATGAATCGCGTTGGTGTTACGCTGGATTGCTAACATTCACCTTTGGCTGCTTTGCGGTCGCATTGACAGGGATTGTGCTTATGTTTATATTCTACACCACGGTTGGTTTTTTTTTTTGCGAAATTGACACGAGAGAAAATGTGTTAAGGACTATTATTAAATTCCATAGTTACTTGGATACCTGAATACTTGGATTGCCTGTCTTGACTGGTTGTGAGGGCCCCAGCTCAATTTCCACTTTTTCGGAGTTTACCGGTCTAGCTATTGTGGCTATCTCAAGTCCCGTGGTTAGCCAGGCCAGTTTCCCTCAGGTCGTCATCACCACAGGCAGTGGCCACCCTTGTAAATCAGAGGGAGGTTGGCCTCTATGCTACTGGTTCGATGCTAGGATGGTGGTGGATCCTGCTACTGGTTTACTCTTAGCTGGGGCTTCCTGATGGAAACGAAGGACTCATTCTCAGCTTGGGAGACCCACCTGGTGGATAAATCCTCCCGCTGTACATCGCAACCCGACACCCAGGAACTCTTCACCTTCGACCCACAATGAGGCGGTACACCGATGGGGGAATTTCATAATTACTAAAAATAGTGGAAATAACATATGGTAGAAGAGCGTCTTCATCTGCGTTTCCTCTTGTGTGTGGTACATATTTTTTGATGCCTTTTACTAGATTTTTAACGTTTTCAGGGAGCAACTTGTGCGTTGCCAAAGTTCTTTATTTCCTTCAATATGATTCTATGTATAGGAATCAGTGCTCTGTCGATCATGCCTTTCGTACAGGAGAGGTAGGTATGCTTTTTAATTAAGTAGACTTAACCCTTTTATTTACTGCCTTTTTTCTTTTTAATGTCAGGGTATGTTGCGAAATATAACTCGTATGTAATGCTGAGATATTTGCAAAACTCCGGACCGCAGGTGTATGCGGTGGGGAACGAACGCGCTATTGTCCTTTCGGGGGAATAGCGCGTTCACCACCACACCATGCGGGTCCTCCGTTTTGTCTGTCTCTCAGCTAGTTATATCCATATATATATCAGCATTACATGCGAGTTATATTTCGCAACATACGCTGCCATTAAAAAGAAAGGAATGGTAGTAAATAAAAGGGCTAAGATTGTGATTATAACTAAGCCTCAGCTTAACCGGGTTCAATGCCGATTTGGGCTCCCCAGATCAATCCCGTTGACGGGTGATTGCTGTTGGCAAAAGATCAATAGAACTAGCTGAGAGACAGGCAAAACGAAGGACCCGGATGGTGTGGTGGTGAAGTGCGCTACTCCCCGTAAAGGGCAATAGCGCGTTCGTTCCCCACCGCATACACCTGCGGTCCGGAGTTTTGCAAATACTCAGCATTGTATATAAGTAGACTTATTACAAAGTGATTTATAACCATTATGCATTAAACAATTCCATATCAACATTTTTTAGCATACCACGTTCTGGGCTTCTTCAATCCTCTTTCATCACCGTGTATGTGATGTACCTCACATGGGCTGCTCTCATTAATAACCCTGGTATGTTTGCCGTTTTCAGAAGTGGAAAAAGTTGTCCTCAGAAAACTACTGTGCTTTCCAATCGTGTACACCTTTATGCATATGACTTGAAATTTTCCAGACAAACCATGCAATCCGTCGCTTATCAGCATTTTGAGGAACGCCACTCATCCAGAAGATGAGCATGTGAGTTTACTACATTTGAGTTCTATCATCCAATAGAAAATTTCTTACCATGATGAAATAAGCAAAGTTAACACATGCCGCGAGGATGCGTTGATTTCAATGCTTTTATTGTGGGAATTGCTCATCCATTACATGTTGGTCCAACCATGCTTCAAGTTTGTTTCAAGTTTTTTTTGCGTTTGGTAATCTAAAGAAGACTATCGTGAAGTTTTCTCCTCCTGAGGTAGGCAGGCAAATACAACATACTGGTAAATAGAGATCCACCACAAAAGCTTTTGCGCATGAGTACTGTAAAAGGGTATCTACTGAATTCGAACTGAAGTTTAGTGCATAAGGAAACTGTTGTTTCATGATAAAACGACACATTAATGACGAGACTTGCCTAGATATATCTGTAGTGTAGACGTGTGCTTCACTGGTTCGCTGTTCAGAGAGCGGAAATTCATCAATTTGCTTCCACTAAGTTTGTTTTAGAAAGGTGATATAAATTCTTACTGTCATTAGTTTTTGCTGATATCTTAAAAGTTTTGGTCGAAACCACTTAGTTTACGATGCCCTGACCAATCGGAGATCATTGATTGCCCTATCCTGCCAGTTTATTGCTGTGAAAAAATAATTACTCTTATCATCTTTAAACAAACATATTGTAATTAACTCTATCAATTGTAACGAAAACTGCCAGAATGCGGAGGTCTTTGCCAAAAGGCGAACGTGCTGTTGTTGTGCCAAGATTAAATCCTGGTTCTTTTCAAAAACTTAAAGTTTAGGCGACTTAAGAATTGAAATCGTTGAAAAGTTAGGACGCATTAGTGCAGTAGAGGCAGGTCTGTATTATAAATCTGTCGTGTGATCTACGTCTCAAATTTTCTAGTTCAGAAACAGTTATTGAGAGTCTCATATAACGAACATCGTCCATTTTCGGTATTCGGTATGTAAAATTCATTTTTGACCAATACTTGGCTGTTATTTTACTTCTGTTTGTCGTGTTGCATCATGGCTATTTTATGGAATGGATAAATGTGAAATGTAGTAGATTAGAGTCAACCTTAGTTGCAAAACAGTGCTCCAGATGCAGACAGAAGTATGGTTTAACTATGGACGAGTTGTAGCAAGCCTATAACTGACTGAAACTTAGGCGTAATTTTATTTAGTCGCTACAAAAAAAAATTTAGATATAGTACTGTTAGTCGTGAGTCAGTAAAGTCGGTCGTGATAGTACTGTTAGTCTGGAGCAAATCTTCTGTGATGAAGAGCAATTGGAGTGGCAAGGAATAACATCAATTTTTCCTGACATACTTCTCAGACACAGGTTTCTGAGACAGTTTTATTTCAGTCATACGGTACACCAGTTCCAGCTCAGTCAATTGTATCATTGGTTTTGTGGTTCTTATGTCTGTTGTACGCCTCAATTCGCACTTCGACCAATTCATCTCTGGGAAAGATCACTGGTGGAGGAGAACATATGCAACTCAGTGGGTCACGCGATGCTATTATGCCGTTGAGCGGTGAGTGCGCGGTCCCTGTCTAGTGACAGTGATAGATTGTAGTGATAGAATATGACTCGAAAGTAGACAATCTTCCACTTAAGACTGTGTTGAAGTCTTGGAGAACAAAAATATTTTAAATGTCTGCTTTCGACAAGTAATGTCGCTCGAAATTTGGCGCTGGTTCGAAGCGCTAATTGACTTTGATCCATTACCTTATTCATCCAAGTGACTTTGCGAAAAAAAAAAATTTAGAAAGGTGCTTATTGTTTGCCTCCTGCTTCGTTCCTTATGAACTTTCTGTTGTGTGGTATAACGTATGTAATACCGATATGCAGGACCTTATTGTTTACCTAGAACCTTAATTCTCTTTAGCTCTATAGCTTAGCGTCGCAAAGTAGGTTTTGAAAATTTTCACGAGGACCGCGCAATCTCCGTCTGTTTTTGTTGCATGCTGCACTGCTAAGTCAGGTATCGGAGCTCCTATCTGTTTTGTTTCTGTCCTATGCTATTCGTTGTGTTGCTGATCTTACAATGTTATCAGTGCTATAAGACCTCACTCTTACTACTATCCGTTGGCAGTGTTCAAATTCTAAAACTTTTTTTTTGTAAAAGGGAGGGAACTAGTCGCAGAAAAAAATTGATCGTCAATAACCTTTGTTGAGGTTCAATCTCTCTGAAGGAAGAGGAATGTGAGTAGTTCAGTCTCCGTAGGCAAGAAAATCTGAATCTTACTATCGTATTGTGTTAATCATGTTATGTTCGAAAAAGCCTTTTTTACACAGGAAGGAATATTTTTGTCTGGTAAATACAAAGTCCTCCCAATAGTTTACTGCCTCATCATGGCTGGAAGGTGTTCCTGCGTGTCGGGTAGAGAACGCGGTTTTCCTCCACCCGACAGGGTCTTCCAAGTTGAGTTCGGCGTTTCCACCAGGAAACCCAACTAAGAGTAAACCAATACCAGGATTCACCACCGTCGTGGTATCAGACCAGTCTTATGGTGGCAAATCTTCCTCTTATCAACAAGGGCGACGACTGTCTGTGGTGGTCACGCACGACCCGGGCAGACTTTGACCTTGCTGACATCGGGACTCCACACAACCACAATGGCTGAACCAAGCAAACGCCGAAAAGTGGAGGTTATGATGGGGCCGGCACAACCACTGAGGACGGTCTGTCCAAGTGTCCAAGTAAGTAGGGTGCAAAGTAGTTTTCATCTCTTCAGTTTCTTTTATCGTGAGGGACTTGACTAATAGTATCCCAATGAACTTCTTATTAGGTTTTCTATCAGTGTTTTTTTCGATTTCTCAAGTTAGTGCATGAACACTGCATGCATGATTGTTTCCACCCGTTTTGCACTTTACTACCTTTTCTTATCTGGTCAGGACCTCAGGTAGATGTAATTGTTTTGTGGTTTTAGATGACAGTGAATCTGAATCAAAACGTTCCTATCGCGTTTGGGACAATGAAACCGAAGGCGTTGCATATTCCTACTCATTCTTCCATTTCATGTTCGGATTGGCGTCTCTTTATGTCATGATGACGCTGACGAGTTGGTACAAGTCAGTTTTTCACAGTAGTCGCTGAGAATACTTTAGTTTTGAAGCGATAAAATTTTCCGAACATTTAGCATTTTTTAAAATTTGGTTCGGGTTATTTGTCACTACATTTGTCTGTAAATTTAATCAAAGTTTTAAAATGAAATTATAGTGGTGATTTAACGTCAACTATTGCGATTTTTGTTTATTTTCGCAGTTTACTTCACTTGTTTTAGTCCGGGAAATGATCTAGCTCATCTGAACAGCAACATGGCATCTGTCTGGGTGAAAATAGTTTCTTCATGGTTATGTCTGGCCCTTTATGGATGGACACTGATTGCCCCAGCGCTGTTTCCAGATAGAGAATTTTAGCAGATGTTTGAAGTGGATACATTTCGTTACTTCTCTGCAAATATCCATCCGTCAAAGTTGCTCTTTGGCTAGTCAGCTTCGCGTCTTCTACCACTCTGTGTGCTTTTCAGTCATTCCATTCATCGTGTTTCTTTAATGATTGAAATGTCACCATATGTTTTTCCATGCTGCAAATGAATTCCAATAATTCATCAAGGGTAAACGTAAAATTTCTACTTTACTCCACTGAAATCGTTTAGAAGCATCGCCATACTATTTCTGCTTCTTCATTGTTTAACATTCTGCAACCTTAGTGTATATGAGTGTGTATATGAGTTCTACTTTTGTGTTGTTGTGTACAGGTTTATAATACCAAGAGCTGTTTGTGCAGTTCGTGTGTTTCGCTCTGATTACTTGCTTTTTCTGGTCGATCACGTACCATACCGTATTGATTTCTCGCATTGATTTTGTCTGATACTTTCATGACTGTATAAATATTTTAGAAATTCATTATTTTATCTTGAAAGTGTTTAAATCACAAGTGTTTTATTATTATCTTCACGTGATATTTTCCGACTCTCCATATGATTCTACTTGTAATTCTGTTAGTAGTCTCAGTTCGCCACCTATATGTACGTTCCATAACGTTCTGCATTCATATCTTTGCATCACCAGTTCTATTAAATAGATGTTCCATCATTTGTGACGTCGATCTTTTAGTCATAGAAACAGGGTTTATCGATGGTCAGCAATATCCTAGGTATAAATCGTAAGATTAAGCTCCATCATCTCATTTTATCGAACAGCAAACGCGCCAAAGAGTGGCGAAGGTAGTTGAGATACGGCAACAGAGCGGTAGAGGTTGAGATCGGAATTTTCCTGTTGATCATAACCTGAATATCATAGTCGGCGTTGAGGTGGGCTGCAGTTCTTTTTCTTGACTCCCAGAAGAAGTCCTCGACGACGTTTGTAGATTGATATTGGTTGACGTGGTTTCAAGCGGACTAATCACTCGATGGGTTGCAACAAGATAGTAGCAAGATGACGATATTTTCAGAGTTTCCTGGAAATGTTTGCTAAAGTTTCTAGGACTCAAGTTTAATTTATAGGGAAAACTAGGTCTGATGTTGAACGACCGCTAAAATCAAGCCATTTCAGGAGACGTACACTACGGGAAGAGATGTTCACACCGGTTTCTCAGCGCAGCGTTGTTGACACCGTCTTTCTTATAAAGTATAGATTTTTGCTTATGGGAGAACAAATACACGCTGTCATCTAGAGCCATGGTGGTAGGGTGGTCTGCTTTCTACACTGGTCACATTTGTGGACCTAGTGAAGACTAGAAAGGAAATAAGCACGTACAACATAGAGGGCCAGCAAAAGAGCCGTTTTGAAGACACCTGAGGGAGATTTTGTGCATGGAAATGGTGCTTACTGTCATGTGGACATGGTTCCAGGATTGTAGTGTTCGATGCAACCGACTAGTGGATTGGTTGACTAAGCCGCGATGTCGCAGGTCGAGTCCATGTAGTTTTGATTTTGCGCATGATGAATAGAGTGATGAAATTATGAAATGTGGTGCACAGTTGACGAAGTGATGTGTATGAATGGCGAATTCGGGTGATCAGCAGTATGAAAGAAAGTTCGGCCATTTATGGACTGTCTTTCAGAGATCCATCACAAGCTATGGAAATATCGAGCATGGAGCGATATGTGGGACCGGTAGGGATTTTGCATTCAGTTTGTTCTAGTACAGCTTTATGGAAGAATGCGAACGCGTATATTCAATCTGTCAAGTTTGCATCTGTTGAAGTTATGTAACTAAGTATTCCTTTCCAAAATGCTAGCAGTCGCCATATTCCAATTGCAGGTCAATCCGGCACACTTCTCGCATTTGACGATATCTTTATGTGGGTTGGGTCTATTCTTTATGGCATGGTTCCTGGTGTATGAGGTGCGTTTTTGTCCTTAATGTACGGTTGTAGACTCTCTAGAAGTGTCTCAAAATGATTAAATAAAGCTGAATAGGTGTAAACATAAATTATGAGACATTTGAGAAAGTATATTATTTGCAAAACTCTGGACCGCAGGTGTCTATGGTGGGGAACGAACGCGCTATTATCCTTTCCGGGGAGTAACGCGTTCACCACCACACCATGCGGGTCCTTTGTTTCGCACGTCTCTCAGCTATTTCTATTCGCTTAGTAACCTGCCATGAAAATTATAGAAGGCAGAAAACAAAACGTTAAAACATTGTGATTTCAACTACAGCCATAGCTTAACTGGGTTCTATGCCGATTTGCGCTCCCCAGATCAACCCCGCTGACGGGTGATTGCTGTGGCAAAAAGATCGATAGAAATAGCTGAGAGACGTGCGAAACAAAGGACCCGCATGGTGTGGTGGTGAACGCGTTACTCCCCGGAAAGGATAATAGCGCGTTCGTTCCCCACCATAGACACCTGCGGTCCAGAGTTTTGCAAATATCTCAGCAACGTTGTGGTTGTATTTCGCTTAGTAACCTGCCATGAAAATTATAGAAGGCAGAAAACAAAACGTTAAAACATTGTGATTTCAACTACAGCCATAGCTTAACTGGGTTCTATGCCGATTTGCGCTCCCCAGATCAACCCCGCTGACGGGTGATTGCTGTGGCAAAAAGATCGATAGAAATAGCTGAGAGACGTGCGAAACAAAGGACCCGCATGGTGTGGTGGTGAACGCGTTACTCCCCGGAAAGGATAATAGCGCGTTCGTTCCCCACCATAGACACCTGCGGTCCAGAGTTTTGCAAATATCTCAGCAACGTTGTGGTTGTATTTCGCTTAGTAACCTGCCATGAAAATTATAGAAGGCAGAAAACAAAACGTTAAAACAAAGTATATTATGTTTGCCGAGGAGTTTATTCTAGGTGACGTCCAATAAATACACACGCAACATTGCCAAGGAGTTACTGATTGCAACCATTGCGGCACTCTTCCTTGGTTTCGGATCGCTGTTTCTGTTGCTTTGGGTCGGAATATACGTCTAAATTTTAGGGTTACCGTTGACTCATTGAAAATTCTGATGTGAAAGTTCCTCATTCAGCAGTTGGTTTTCTTTGGTCGTGTGATATTTGTTGGTGATTCACTGTTTCGACAGAAGTGATTCTTAAGTTACATTGCTTATGCGTGTGGTCATTATGTATTGTTAGTTTTATCTTTTAATAAATTATGGTTATTTCATATGTAACGGAGAGTGGTACCAAGTTTGCCATAGTTTTAGATTTTAGACACTGACTTATGTGAATTGGTCACATTAGAAATCGTATCCTCTCAACAGCTTACCACCTCATCGTGGCTGGGAGGTTTCTGAGTGTTGGACTGCGATGTACAGCAGTGGATTCATCCCATGGCAGGGTCTTCCAAGCTGACAAGGAGTCCGGCGTTTCCATCAGGAAGTCTAGCTAAGAGTAAACCAATACCAGGACCCACCACCGTACCGGTATCAAAGTTGCATGGTGGCAAATTTCCCTCTGATCCACAAGGGCTGCGATTGCCTAGAGTGGTACCTGGAGCAGACTTTGGCCAAGCCGACCTTGGGATTCCAGGGAACCACAATGGCTTAATCAGCAAATCTCCGAGAAATAGAGATAATGCTGAAGCTCGCACAACCAGTGGGACGGGCCATTCAAGTGTCAAGAAGTCGTGC
The DNA here is from genome assembly GCA_900624975.1 of Angiostrongylus costaricensis. Taxonomy (NCBI): domain Eukaryota; kingdom Metazoa; phylum Nematoda; class Chromadorea; order Rhabditida; family Metastrongylidae; genus Angiostrongylus; species Angiostrongylus costaricensis. Next base: position 12,797 of record UYYA01000404.1, read on the forward strand.
AGGGGTCCCAGTATGAGAGGAATGAACGTTACATATTACTTTCCCAAATGCTTTTTCATGTTGCCCTTTGAGTTGCTTCTGCATAAAAGTGTATAAACTCTTTTATTCAAGCTCCGTTTCCTCATGTGGTTCCTGAATATCAACCAATTGCAAATTATAATTCCACCTAATCCTAAGAATGTAAGAATACTGCTGCACTATGGATGCGTATCGATCGTGTTTTTAGACTCGAATATATTAGAAAAAGCATGATCCAAATGAAAAGAACAGTTTTATCAAGGCGAAAAATATGGGAATCACCCGTAGACAATGGCCCAGAATAAGAATAAGATGGAACGCTAGCATAGTTACTGAAGTGAGAGGAAGTAAAGGCGGAAGAGAATCACAACGTCTAAAAAACTCAAAGTAACAGAAAGAACATCATTTAATTAGCACACGAGTTTTTCAACACATTGACGACCCTGCAGGATTTCCGACAACTATGAAGATTTGGAAGCTTCAATTTAATGAAGAGGCTTTGTCCTATCGTTCTGAAGCTATACTGGTTTTCTAGACACTTAATGAAACGGTCTCTAAAGGACTTAATGCAGCGCAACAGTCGCTAACATGAACTACGCATTTTATGAATCTTGGGATACTTTTTTGTTTAAGGCACTAAAATTCAAAATCAGCAGAGATATGTGTGTTCAGCACTGACTGGTTCCTGCGAACGGCTTGACCGAATGGTTGTCATTGTGTTGTGATAACAGAACATCTCATAACTTGTCTCAGAAATTCCATACCATGTACAATTTGTAGGGAAACCATTGAAAACCATTAGTTACCATAACACTTTCTTGCTATATACATTCTAAAAACAGTGTTCTGGAGAACTGCAATGTCACGAGTCTACTTGTCATCTAGACGACAGAAATTCTGACAATCCGTTTTCGATTTGAAACGATTCTCGTTTCCACCGCAGTTCTGGACACCGAACGGATAGCACTGTTCCGTAGTGACGTCAAAATAGTAGCGAGTTAGAAGATCTGTTGTGTCTTCCGTTGAAACGATACTTTCAGAACAGAGTCCGGAATCTGGAAAAAAGCGGATTTGATGCGATTTTTTCAACGATTGCGTAACGCCAATGAAGACGATTCCGTCTTTCTACGTACTTCTTATTCAACTTATAAATCTCGAACCTTATGCGGTCATGCAATTAACTACTTGTTACCCTTGATAGGCTACTGTGAGTCATTGTAAAGGCCAGTTATGCATTCAATCACCTCCAAACGATGCTTAATGAAGTCGAATGCATGGCGAATCCCACAGGAATTGGTCAACGCCGAGAGCTTTATCCTTTTTAGCTTATTACCCTTGACATCTCTTTCCGAATGAAACATTAATTATTTTCTTTGGTTAATTCCGTTTATTGGTATCAGATTGGTTTATTGGTATTCTTTACGCAAGTACACTACTGTACCTGGAATAGCCGACATAGCCAATACCAGGATTCACCACCGTTCTGGTATCAATGTCGCATGGTGGCAAATCTCACTCTGATCCACAAGGGCTGCGGCTGCCCGTGGTGGTGACGACTTGTGGCAGATTTTGGTCAGGCTGACCTCGGGATTCCAGGGAACCACAATGCCACAACCAGCAAATCTCCGAAAAATGGTGATTATGCTGGGGCAAGCACAACTAGTGAGGACAGGCCATTAAAGTAAGGACTAAACATCAATTCTGTTTATTTGGAAAAATGCATTTTGGAGAAAAGATGTAAGTAGGGTCCTTTACGCAAGTACACTACCATATCTGGAATGACCGACTCATTCGCTTTACAGTGTCACTTTTCCTATAGTGAACATCATGAGCAAATATTGAGGGAACTATGACCCAATTTTATTCTCGAGATCTTAGAGGCGTTAAGGGTAGATGTTTCGGCGTTCATAAATCCACCTGGTGCTTGTTCACATCCACTGTACATCTCTTGTAAATCGAATACATTGTTATTTTAAGACACGTCTCTTTCTTACACTATGTTTTGAAAAACATATATTCCTATTGCTCTTTTCATTTTATATAGCTCCAAGTGTTTTGCTACCAAGGAGTTGGTAACCGTTGTCATGTTTTTGTGCATCTATTTTGTTAATCGGGAACGAAGAGTTCTCCATGCTTCAGGTTCTTTTTCAACGGTGTCCAACAGCAGTTTATTTATGATAATTGATCTCATCATTGCTGACTATTAGCCGTTGCTTTTTTTCGGTTTACTGTTACATCTTTGGCATCCTTCTTAGCAGTTCCCATTTAATCGTGGCTAGGTGTCCCTAGGTGTCGGGTTGTGATGTAAAGCGGGAGGACTATCTCCTCAATAGGGCTTTCCAAACTGAGGAGGAGTCCGACGTTTTCATACAGAAGCCCAGCTAAGAGCAAACCAATGCTAGGAGTCCCCGCAGTCCTAGTATCAAACTAGTCGCACGATAGCAAACCCTCTAATCTAAAGGCGGCGGCTGCCTGGAGTGGCGGACTAGCAACGCTGGGCACGGGAACCATAATGGCCAAACTAGCAAATATCTGAGATGGTAATTATACTGGGGGTCCGCACAAAAAGTGAAGACCGGCCATCCAAGTATCTTTGGCATCACCCAACATAGGTATTCGGAAGAGAGCATCATTATTACTGCTGTTTTATTTGGGAATAGAATTCTCAAAGCCCACGAGATTTCGCCAATTACGAAGCCAAGGTGACTGTACCCCGATGCCCAGATGGAACACTTACAGCTTTCAGAAAGACAACGAGAAAATCATTCACGATTACTACTCGGATCTCTTCGATGGCCACCTCCTCCTTCCCACATAACAATAACGAAGGATGGATATGTCGTCTCATTGCTTATCCCTTTCGAAATCCGACATGCCAGTTTGGCGATGAAGAATAGAAGAATAAGAATACCTGGTCCAGATACGATAAGAATTAAACGCTTGAAGAATATTCCACAAGTCCCCGTAAACACACTAGCTCAGCTCTTCACACGTTACCTAATGCAGGGTTCCTTAAACCACCAAAACCGGGTTATTGTTTGAAAAGGGTGAGGCGTGGAGGAACAGTACACTTTGGTGCTTCGATACTTGGATGACCTTTCCTCACAGGTTGTGCGGACCCCAGCATAATCTCCATTTTTTCGGAGCCTTGCTGGTTTAGCCATTGTGGTTCCTTGGAATTCCGAGGTTAGCCAGGCCAAAGTCTGCCCCACGTTATTACCACCACAGGCAGCCGCACTTGTGGATCAGAGGGGAATTTGCCACCATACGACTTGTTTGATACCAGGACGGTGGTGGATCTAGGTATTGGTTTGCTCTTAGATGGGTTTCCTGTTGGGAACGCCGGACTCCTTCTCAGCTTGGAAGACCCTGTCAGGGGATTAATACCCCGCTGTACATCACAGCCCGACACTCAGTAATACCTCCCAGCCACGATGAGGCGGATACCGTTGAAGGAACGAATTAATGAAAGAAAAAAGTTGTAGGAATTTTTGTCTTGTAAGCAAAAATCTATGGATTCTAATAGCGTTCCTTTCAGATAATAAAGTGGGTTATTCTAATTGAAACATATCTTTTTGGAAGCTGCCGTTCTTTTTGTATTCAAGTCAATGTCTTGACATTACATAAAAGTCTTCTTAGCAATAGATTTGCGAAGTGGAGCAGTGGGTTAATCCTATCACAGGGCAATCGAGCTGAAAGGTCCAACACTTCCACTCTGTTTTCATTCGGAATCATTCGGAAAACCAGCTATGGTCAAAAGTCTCTTGCAACAATAAGCGACAGCTTACGTTGAAAGCCTAGAACGTGTGTATCAGGGCTACATATAAAAAAATCTTACCAAACCAGCAACAACAGCAGAATAAGAATACACCCGCTGGGGGAACCTGCAAGGTTACTCGTACAAACGAGCTTTTCCGGTGTTTTTACTATCTCTCCAACATATCCTTTTTTCCTACAAAACCACATAAATACGCTAGAAAAGGAAGGTTGGCCATAGGCAGAAAAGTTATGCGTTGAATACGTTTGTTTATGAAGTGATCTTCGTAGACTAATGTCGGAATTTAGACGAAAAACAGGAAAGCACACATTACTTGATGCTTACCAGGTGGTAAATAACAAATACTCGGATAGTGTTGTGGAGAGACGAACACTGGAGGATCTGGGAATCGTCCTCCTGCAGCCAACACCACCGCTGACACTAGCAGTAGCGCCAGCATGCACATCTGAAAAACAGATAATTGATTAGGATTATGAACAACGGTGGTAAAACCACAAAGACTGCGGTATCAATCAAACGTCGCGATCATACGGAAAAAAAAAACGAGCACAGTCAAAATAACGGATATGCACAAAAACTCGTTAAGAGCCGAAGAAACGGTGGACGAACAGGACTGTAGTTAGAAAGCAATCAAGTGGAATTTCATGAAATCTCAAGAAGGTTATGGAAAAATATGGAGAGCAGGTTGCGACACGAATCGCAGGTGGACATCTATCGATAATCAGTAGACGGATAAGTTTAAGTTTTAAGGTTCGCGTTCTATGCGCTCGTGTAGCGCACTGGTTACAGGCGTCTTGCAATACACATGGGATCGATCGCCGTACCCCAGGACTCTTTGCCCTTCACCAGCTCCTGAGAAATTAAGAGCCAAACTGAGCTGCTAGTGAAAATTCATGTGGCTTCGTATTTACACATTTGATAAATACTTTAATTCTAAACTATTAAAGAGCCTAAACATATAATATGAGTTAGATACTAATAGGCTGTTCAGAAATAAATGAGCGTTTTTAACTATATTATTTAAAACATTATGACCTGCTTCAAACAAAGCTTTACTAACAACGATTTGAATCTGCACATTTTGCCAACGAGAAACAAATTTAGGTTGCATAAAATTCTAGAGTTCTGGAAACGAGAATTCGTTGAAAGCATTTTTTGCGTCATCGTGGTAGGTGAAGCATTTCTCGCACAGGAAGTTGTCAAGGTGCTTGAAGAAGTGATAATCAGTAGACGAGAGGTCTGATGAATATGACAGATGCAAAAAAGTTTCGTAGGCCAACTCATTCAACTTCTGCAGCGCTGGTTCCGCAACGTGAGGCTGCGCTTTGTCGTTGAGGATTGGCCCTTTTCTGTTGACTAATGTTGATCGTTATTGTTGGAGTTTGCGGTGCATTTCCTCTATTTGTTGGGAATACTTCTCTGCCGTAATCGTTTCGCCCAGATTCAAAAAGCTGTGATGAATAAGCCCGGCTGCAGATCACCAAGCAGTCATCATAACCTTCTTATGGTGCAATTTCGTCTTTGGGAAGTTCTGTGAAGCCTAATCACAATTCAACCATTGAGCTGAACGCCGCCGATTGTCGTACCGAAGCCTTTTCTCGTCGCACGTCACAATTCGATCAGAAAAAGGGTCGTTTTTGGTGCGCAGAGTAGGAGCAGACGACACTTCAAAACTGCATTTTTTTATTATCGTTTAATTCGTGCGGTACCCACTTGCTGTGCTTTTTTTGCCTTTCCTATGCAACTCAAGTGAGTGGAAATTCTTCCGGTGCTTACTCCAAGCTGTTCTGCATCCACTCGAACAGTTGTTTGCGTGTTTGCTTCTACCGGTGCCTCCAATTCGTCGTCGTCAAGTTCATTAGGACGTTCGCGGCCTTCCTTACTTTCGAGATCGAAATCACCAGATCGGAATTTCCGGAACCACGTTTGCACTGTTTATTCACCAACACCACAAACTTCATTAATGTTTCGAGCCGTCTCTGCTTGCCCTACGACCAATTTGAACTCATAAAAGAAAATTTGATGAAAATTCGTTTCTGACATCTCAAAATGCAAAGTTCAAAATTGGTTAAAAAAATTTAACTTTTGATAAATAAAGGTTTTTAATGACGCATAATATTTCAAAGCACAAAGGACATTTTACTTTTAAAAAATACACTAAAGTAACACATATTTCAAAATGTTTACTTATTCCTGAACATCTAAGCAAATCCTTTCATAGAATTCACTATTAGGACAATAAGGAAAACATATTTCTCTTCACATTTCCCGAAACTCATGTAATTCGTCGAGAAAGAAAAAACAACACCAGAACCACTTCAGTTCGAGAAGTCACGAGTAGGTCGACGACGAATTGACTGCGGCCTATTATGTTTTCCACAAGAAGTTTCTTTTAATGAAAGTCGCTGAGAAAATGACTTCTCCGACAGAAACTCCAAACCGCATCGAAAGAGACGCGGGGTGACGAACAGGCAAACATCACCAGAAAACGACGTTGACTAGAAAAAATAAAGAAAAGACAGGATGTACTTAACCTACATAGGCCAAATTAGGCTATAGGAAAGTCGAAAATGTTCTATGGCTAGCCCAGTGACAAGGAATGTCCCATCACGCCTCATTCAGAAAGACGTGGCGGGAGGGATCAGAATCATTTAGCTGACACAACCAATGTGCCGAACACCGAAGTTTTGGAGGTGTCTTGGTGTTTGACGTGACTAATTTTCGTCCACGACGATAACTTCTACCCACTAAAGATCACGTTATTTCACGTAAGAACTATCAAATTGATATTGGTTACTCACCGCTTCGGCTGTAGTACGGTGAGAAATGGACAATTTGGAAAAAGGAATACTAAATTCAATAATTTCAACGACGCTGAGATATTTGCAAAACTCTGAACCGCATGTGTCTGCGGTGGGAAACGAACGCGCTATTGTCCTCTCCGAGGAGTAACGCGTTCACCACCATACCATGCGGGTCCTTCGTTTCGCCTGTCTCTCAGCTAGTTCTGTTGATCAGTGCCATCAGCAATCACCCATCAGCGGAATTAATCTGGGAAGCACAAATCGGCAATGAACCCAGTTAAGCTGAGGCTGTAGTTATAATCACAATTTTAACTTACTATTTACTGCCTACTAGGCACTAAATGCAATGTTGATTTCAGTAGACTATGGAGAAGAGCTATTAGAACAGTGAAGACACCGTAACAATCCGTAGGTGTTTTCATTTTTCTTTCGGTTTCTAAATGGAATGATAATATGACAGTACATGTCTGAAAGTAACTAACACCGCCGTGAAACCATGTTATGAATAAAAAATTGAGATCGGCACTTATTTAGCCCTTCTTTTCTGGAAAAGAATTTGTAGTTATTATAGATCGGGAAAATGAAGGGACTCGCTTCAAAACAATAAATTGCTGAATGAGACCAGGTGTAGGCTGGGTCGAGCACGGTTGAAGGAATCAAGGAAATCGCTGCAGCCGTGGGAATTGTGTCCTTCCTAGAACATTTCTACTATCCCATTCCACTTACGATTCTCCTAAAACGCAAAGGTTGCGCTTCGCAAGAAAGCAATCTTCGTTCTGATGCATAACAGCAAGCGACTGCCTGCGGTAATAACCTGGGACCTCGATAGCTTGGCTATCTCGGGATTGCTTTTTGAAAAAAAATTTGCTCAACCACTATTCAGAATGTTAATGAAGGCAGAAAACAACGCAATCTCGGGGAGCGGACTAACCCCCTAGTGGACGCAACCACGCGGTTGCAAGACAAAAAATGGAATGAAAGAAATTCTGGGTATCGAATGACAGATGATCTAAGACGTGATGATCTAAGAATATGACTAAAACTAAACAAAGACGAAAATTTTTACATTACCTGTTCCACCAATAGTGTTTCACTGGCGGCCGAATGGCTTTGTATGAACTCACCATTCGTATCGTTGGTGCTGCAGAGCCGCCCAGGTAGACACTGCTTGATCGAGGAGCATTGAAGATTATAGTTTTCGTTAAAAAAAAGTCCTTTTTTACCTTATTTTTGGCGACAAAATAGGCATGGATATCAAACGGAGCCCGGCTTTGTCATAGCTGGACTTTAGATAAAGATATCGAGCTACCACTCAGCCTGGGAAACCTTTTTGCATACTGGAATCGAGCTGTGCCTGGAGAACAATACGAAGGAACAAACTTATTCAATCATGGCTGGACAATAAAGTATTTGTGCTCAACCAAGACTAAAAAAAACCAAACTGGTTGACACTTGAACGATTCCTCACATAGTTTCTCAGAAACGGTAAATGTTTTATGTGCTGATCACTCAAAGATGGAGCTTGGGTTGACGTCGTGGTAAAAGATATACTATACTACATTCAAAACGCCGAGACTTTGCTTTATAGGTATTTACGTTATATATGTTTGACACGATTGAAATGGAAATTGCTCAAGTGATAACGGTGTCCAGTGACAACAGAGTAACAGCAATGAGCAAAAGCGACATAGTTTAAGATAATAAAAAGGTGACAGTAAGAACAAACCAAAACAGAGAACAAGTCAAAGTTCAATAGAAACTGTATAAAGTTAGTTAACAGAAAAGTTTGAAGAAGAGAGTATTAAGCTAAAAAAGTAGATGGGAACGCGGTGTTGAAGTGGGAAAGGGAAAGAGTACGATATATCAGTTGTGCCACTTGCGAGGCTGCTAATAATCCAGTGACACCTGTAAAGTTTCCATTGTACCAAACGTGTGCCTAGTAGGCTCCGTTTGACCAAGTACCACTGCAAGATCTATATTTTGCCGTTAAGTTCTTCATTTTTAGCGCTCTATGGTGAGAAGATGCCAGCAAAGACATCAAGTTGAGTTCTGAAGTGGGAATTGAAGGTCTTCCGGACTATAAATGAGAAACACATAATGTAGGTGACCCGAAACGGCCTCCCATGTGTTTCGAGTCAGTTGATTGCTGGTTTTTGGCTGAATCGGTGCAAGAAAACTCATGCACGCAACCATGAAGAAGATAATATCGCGAAGGAAGGCTCTTCATAGAAACAATGGAAGAAAGTACGTCCCCACAACCTCTTTGAATTTCAGATCAGCTACACGCTCCTTAATTGCATTTAACTAGTTGCTCCATCCTGGGAACACTCTGCGAAGTCTTATGACTGGCGGGCTTGTGATTCCCTGTGAAGAGAAGTCTGGCGTTGGGTATTCGAAATTATTATTATTATTAATATATTGACAAGGCAGAAATGGGTCCAAAGGATTCTTTGTAAACGTATTTTACAGAGGGATCGATAAATCATTCTGTTTGAACCGGAAGAAAATAAAGACTAAAAACATTTCTCCATTGGGAAACCTGCTATGAAGTAAAAAGCAGAGTTCGAAAATATTAAAGACCTTTTAAAAACCGAAGACGTGATTTTAATCGTTCCGCAGCATTCAAATGATACGAATTTTAATTTAGCCTCTCCTACGTCAATCTTAATTGCTCCAAGATGTGGCGACGAATATGTTTCATAGTGTGCTCTAAAACCTAGACAGCAATTAAAGCAATTCAGTAAGTTAGAAAGAGTCTGGCCTGCAAAAAAAGTTGATCATCCCCTATACGAACAGGACAAAGTGTGGCCCATTTGTTTCTAATTAATTCAACTTAGATTTGAATTAACTACAATTAAAAGCATATAAAGTGAAGAATATGCGCAAATTTCAGTTTCTTTTATAACAAAATATCTTGATGAGGCGAGCAGCATGAGCTTCAAAGAAGCGACCGACCATCTAGCGAACCCTAAAGTCCGCGCTCAGTTTTTCGATTCAACAGTTTTCTCAGCGTTCTGTTATGCTGCAGAGAAGTGGAATAAAAGTTCAACCATGTGAATAATACTGCGCCCTAGTCACAGAGCGGCTGAACGATGTCTTCTGAAAAATAATCTGCATACTCAACATCTAGCCGGAATGCGAAGCTCTGATTTTCGAAATCCGTCAGATCTTCGGGATCCAGGAGAATACACATTGATAACGAAACACAGAGTGGCCGGTCATATAATGAGAAGAACGAACGACGGATGAACGAAAAAAACAGTTGAGAGGACTCCACGGGGATGCAAGCGTCCCTAGGACGACCATCCACACGTTGGGCGGACGTATTCGAAACTAAAGTTAATCAGCTATACTCGCAGCTGCAGTTTTTTTACAAGTCACGGTATGAGATTCGAACGCGCCACCATGCTCGAACTACACCACCATCACGGACGACGACTGCGAGGGAAGGAAATGAATGGCAAATGTGTTAGCCCGCTCAACTCATAAAGACGGTCATCGAAATAAGTAAGTAAAACGTTTTGAATATTCATTGCCTCATCCCAAGCAGACGAAATGCTTTCGAAATTGAATTGCCGGAATGTTTGATCGATACACTTACTGTATTTTTAAAGACGATCTCTGGAAAAACTTTTGTTGAAGCCTCCGAAACGAGAACACGGCAGAAACTTTAAGGCTTGAAGCTTTATGAAATACTAACAAGTTGAGCGTAATTTAATATGAGCTTTCGTCTTTCTCAGGAAGTGATGACTTCCAGTGTGCTTCCGATAGGTTGGGATAACCTATGCCTGGGTTTCTATGAATAAATAACATTTTCTGGCGTACTTTTAATGGTTTTATATAACCTAGGTTTTCGTATCGACACTGAAATAGGATCTCCTGGCGTGATTTAAATCGGTCCTGTTGCATGGTTTGCAATTACTTGAACTCTCAAGCCATCATACCTACCCGTCTAGTTTTTTTTGCTCTTTTCTTTCCTATTGTTGGCGAAAACATGAAGAATTGAAGGAATCTTCAGTGGAACATGTTTAACCTCGCAAACCTTCAACGATGGTTCTTGACGTTTCACCATATTCGTCGTCAATTGAAATCTCATTCATCAAAATCACTGAAGCACAACGTTTTCGGAAGTGAAAAACCGGTTTTCGACTTATGGAATGCACAATGTAACAAGATAAGCAGAAAAATTGCCACGACAGCGGAATACGTGCACATTTTTTCTTATGTAGTAACCACTGTAGTTTAACCAACCTCGTGTAAGCTTATCAGAGAAAGGATACAAGTTGATTAGTAATATCGAGGTTAAAGGAAAGTCGGTTTCCAAACATTGTTATTGCTCTTTGCTAGCTGATAATTATACCGACTTCTGCATGATCGATTGTCCGATAAAACAAGTTACTATCACCGGACAATCACTAGTGTCAACTATCAGCATCCTGCATAATGGGCATCACAGAGTGAGGGTGCCTCATCCAAGAGAGATGGTCAGCTGAGGAAGATACAACTTGATACGAAGGCGAAGACGCCACATCGAGACGAAGAAAAGTCGTGGACTATCGACTCTGATCGTCAGCTCTGATGAAGACGATGAAGTCGAAACGTCAGCCTAATAAAGATTATATATCAACCTCGTGTAAGCTTATTAAAGAAACAATACATGTTGATTAGTAATACCGAGGTTAAAGGAAAGTCGATTTTGAAATACCGTAGTTGTTCTTTATTCTCTTTATGGGTGAAAAAAAAGCAATTGGAAAGAAAGCAATACAAGGGAGTATTGAACGCTTTTAAAGAGGTAACGTTCTCACAAAGAATCTGAAAGCACAGTGAAAACTGCAGCAGTCACAATAGCTTAAGTTTTCATTCTACAAAATAATTATATTTGGCATAAATAGCGAATACTAAGTACTAAATGTAAAGGGCAAAAGGATAAAGCTCTTGGCGTTGATCAATCCCTGAGGGATGCGCCTTGCATTCGACTTCATTAAGCACAGTTTGGAGGTGATTGAATGCATATCTGGCCTTTACAATGACTCGTGATGGCCTACCGATGTATCGAGCCAGGGCTGCCATCTCCCAGTCTGATACCAATTTGCCGACCCTGGAGGGATGGAAGGCTTGGTGGGCCATGGGCGTTGGGATTGATTCCAAGTGTGCGTTGCAGGGCGCCTCCAACCACTGCGCCACAAGCGCCCCAAATACTAAATTTATAAACACTGAATACCAAAACCGACTTATGATTGTAATTCCCAGAAAGAAAAAGGGTCAGACAAGTCAATTTTAAGGAAAAAATAAACTGAAAACGAAAAAAGTGAGCAAGTACTGAAAAAGAAGTGCTATTTAACTGAAATAAAAATCCCAGAAGTTCACAGCATGCTAAAATTAATGTTCTACGTAGGAAAATTCGTGTTTCGGCAATGGAAAAAGAACTGAAGACGTTATTGTTCTACTATGATTTCATACGTTACGCAAGCCTTCATCAGATTTTGCAACAATAGAATTGTTTGTCGCTGAATGTGCCCGCGGTGTTTCCAAAGCCGCCGTCTCATTAAAACGAAAACTTGGGATGTACGATTTAACCGGAAGGATACAGTCATATGGCACTTATGAACGTTCATCAGAGTCACGATAAATTTGAACCACTATTGAAATTTTTCAGGATAATTCAGAAAGCATTAAAAATCAATCTCGGCCACGAACCGTCTTGTACCGAAACGGCATTGCTTGATGTGTCCAGTCATCCATGCGGATGCTCCATTCCACTCGATTAGACTCAATGCCACTATAAGGACTCACACACCACAAAGACTAAGTGTCGTTGACACTCGAATCGAATCATTGCGACTCTGAAGAAGGCGATAACGCCTAGACCTTAGCCAAAATAGAAGTTATTGTAACAAGCTCCCGGAAGCTTATCAACAAAGCAGTCTACCGAATCAGTTTTCGCTTTCTTATCTCTGAAGGTTAAAATGGTAACCAAGCAGACATTTGAAAACTTGTATCAAGTTGTCCTGAACGAAGTTACCACAGCGTCTTCTAATGTTCAGATGAAAGTTCGACTAAACCGAGTAGTCAGTCTTAATGTTCTCGATGAAATTGCACGCAAACAAAAACGTGTGTAGACAGTTAGGCAAATAATCCGAAGCACCCCAAACCTCTAATTTAATCATTTGATTCTAAAGACGACGTTTTAACTAAGGCACTAAGGTGTTGTATCTACTATCCCTGTTATTACTAACCCCGTAAATCATTGAGTGGCTCGATGGATCATTAAACCCTCATTTACTCATCTCGCAACAAGTGCACTCTATAAAGGCACATTGAGAGAGTCATACTTTTCCAATTAATCCCTGTACTTGTGTTCATGCAGAAGGGTTACGCATAGATAGTACAGTAAGCTTTCATATTTCAACTGGGCATAATCACAGAAGATCTTAGGACGACCTTCCGAAATAGATGTGGGGATCATTTGTTAGAGACAAACTGAGAATAGCCTTCATGTGTACCTATATCATTTGAAAATGGCTCCAAATAGCAACAGAATTAACTATCTTGAGATCATTGTCATAAAGAAGTTCCATGAAAGAATTGAATGACAGAAAACAATGCTGCATTCACTTGCAGTGCGGCGTAGTTTATTATTTATCAAGACACTGTAGAATATGAGAAGTGACGAATGCCGCAATCTCTGTACGGTTTAGATTTGGTTTGCTCACTTGTGCCGTCTAAAGGAAAACAAGCTATTACCATAAAAGAACTTTCATTTGTCAAACTTCTTCCGAAATCCATTATGACGATTCGGAATTAAACTTGATATTTTCCGGTTTCAACAAACATTTTACAGCTTTTCCCTAAGTAAAAACATCTGGACACACTCAGCATAACTGAAAAATGTCTAAACCAGCGTTATAGATAGAAATTTTTTCGAGTAACTGGAACAAGTGGATTATAGGAAGGAATTTGAAACTCCAAATCGAATGAATTATGAAGCTTGGTCGGGATATCGATTGTTCAGCTGGTAAATTCGCATGGAAAATATTCAAGATAAAAATTGTGACCATTTGCCTGAACAATTCAGCTAGAATACACATTTATATTCAAAAAGGATGCGTGTAGTGCAGTGACAAAGGTACCTTGAAATACGCACGTGATCGTTGGTTCCATCTCGCACCCTGTGCAAACCTATCCCTCCACCCTACAGGATCGGATGATTAGTGCAATACTTACCTAGAAGAATAAAAATCCTAATCTGATATACGAGTAGGCCCACATTTTGGTGTTATATGAAAAATATGGTACAATCATCTTTACGACACTAGGAATGGAATCGAGTGTATGGCGCATTGGTAGAAGTTTTATAGACACCAAGTGCCTTATCTTCCATCTACTTTCAAGCGCTCCCATCCCCTCATAGCCTGGACGTCGGATTTCGATGGACACCTAAGGACACCTAATAGTACATGTAGGATTGCTAAAATTAACAACGAGCTCCACATTCCACCTGAAAATCCGAATAAACTCACCCATGTGAATCAAATGGCAACCTACATGCGGAAAAAACACTTGGATACTTGGATGACCCGTCTTCATTGGATGTGCGGGACCCAGCATAATTTCCGTTCGTTTCTCTCTAGCACAATCATCATCAATGGTGGTGATCTGTTCTGAACATATTGACATCCGCGAAACCTATTCCGTAATACTGAAATCGTTAGTCACGAACACGTCCGCCTATCGTTTGGGTGGCTTTCCAAGAGGACACTTGCATTCTCTTGGAGTTTACTCCACTGTTCCTTTCGTCCATATGTCATCTGTCTTCGTTATTGTGCGACCAGCTCGCCTGTGTTTTGCAGTTAATATACATTCTCCTGGATACCAAAGAAGGGATAGGTTTCCAAGACCTGAGTTGCGCATTCTGACTAAAAGTTCTCAGCACCCGTTAAACTTCAGAAGACATCGTTCAAACGTTCTGTGGGTGGCGCGCAGTATTCTTAAACGTAGTTGAGACATCAGTCCAAGTCCTAGCTGCATAACAGAGCGCTGGGGGACTATTGATTCAAAAAGGTGAGAGTGGAGTTTTGGGTCCGTTAGTTGGTCGGCGGCTTCTTCTAGTGGCCCGAATGAGACTCATGCTGATCTACTTCTTCTGCCCAATTCCTCCTTCATGTTGTTTTCCACGTTCATTAAACTTGCAAAATACACGTACGAGGTGGTTTCTGTAATCAGAAAACCATCTAGCTCGGTTTGTTCGCCTTCGCACCATGGATTCTTCACAAACGGGTTCTTCGTCTTATTTATGCGCAATCCAATCTTTTTTCCTGCTCCGTTGAGTTCATTGAAAATCGTCTCTGTTTCGTGGTACTCTTCGAAAAGAAGATAATGTCATCCGCGAAACGAAGATTTTATAGGAATTTTCAATCAGTATGCATACCTTTCTCGTCCCGATCAGATGAGTGACTTCATTATCTACCGAAATACGGCAACAAACAACCTCGGTGATATCACGTCGCTTAGCCGAATCCCTTTTTCTATGAATAAGAGGTCGACGAAAAGTTGCATTTTCATAGTGCAGTTCCGATAACAGTTGGATAGGATTCCCATGTAGGACGGGTCCACTCTTTGTTCGATGAGCGCTGATAGGATTGCATTCGTTTCGACGCTGTGAAACACGTTTTGGTAGGTGGTAAAATTAGTACAAGGGCATATTGTACTCCCGACAGAATTCTTGACCCGCGTACGGTTTGGACGTAGTTCATGCAGCAGAGTCCCTGTTGGAATATTGCTTGTTCAACTAGATGTGCCTCATCCAAAGTCTTCGATATGCGCAAAATGAAAATCTTAGTGAACAGCTTGTAGAATCTACTCAACAAGCCTATTAGACGACAGTTCTGTAGTTGTGAAGATAGCTTCAGTCGTCATTCATAGGTAGGATGGCCGTGGAGGAGGCCCTCCATTGGTCTAGGATCTTTTCCTTCCGAAGGAAAGATGTCATGTGGCTTGCTAGAAGTACACGCAATTTGTGGCCACCAGATCTGAGAGAATCGGAAGTGATGCTATTAGGTCCTGG
Source organism: Angiostrongylus costaricensis (assembly GCA_900624975.1). Taxonomy (NCBI): domain Eukaryota; kingdom Metazoa; phylum Nematoda; class Chromadorea; order Rhabditida; family Metastrongylidae; genus Angiostrongylus; species Angiostrongylus costaricensis. The sequence goes on from UYYA01000404.1 coordinate 28,461, forward strand.
AGCTGTGCCATTCTTCATGCTTTCTATCGCAACTAAAACTTCAGAGAGTAAAATTTCTGGAGGTTATTCACCAGCGAAAGTTTCAGGGTCCAAGGTGGGGATTGTGGAGCGGAAAAGATTGGTATAGAATTTCTCTGTCATCAATTTAGTCAGATGTAGTGATAGTCCCATCTTCGTTCATCAAGGTGATAAAAGAATATTGTAGTCACAAAAAACCCAACGGCACTTCTTCAGACTGGATCATTTTTGAGCTGCTTCCAATAACTTTTTTGCCTATACCAATGTTAATTGTCCTACAATAATCTTCTAGAGCTGGCATTTATAGGCAGCCTTGTTAGGCATGTTGCAGTGGAATCAAGTATCAGTGTCCGTCTCTTTTCGAGCAACCCCTTAATGGTAACAGAGATGGAGTCTGTTAATGTTTGACGAAATGAGGCGAGTTTGGCACAAGTTTGAAGTCTTTCCACAAGAAGCATGTAGCTCTCGGTCGGTTCTTCATTTATCAGCCGGTCCTATTAGAAAAAGATTTTATTGAGAACGTCCTCATCATACACGCATTGTTTAAACTTCTTTGGACGATAACAGAAAATCTTTTCCAGCTTGTGGCTGAATCGAATCTTTGAGCAGGGAAGGCAGTGATCAGAGCCAATACGTAATCCAGGTACCACTGATGTGTCAAAGAGACACTATTTTCTATTCGTAAAAATATATTCGATCTCCGAATGTACCTTGCTGTTAGGAGACTCTCATGTCCACAGGCGATCATCTATCTTCTCGAAAACTGAAACCCCGTGGAAGAGATGTGCCGCGGACAGGAGTCCTATAAAACGGTTTCTATTCTCATTTCGTTCTCTTATTCCGAATTTCCCTATCCTGCATTCATTTTCATTGGCCGTTCCTAATCTACCGTTGTTGTTCCCACCAAGGAATATATAAAAAGACTTCTTGAGAATTGCAAGTGGATGTACAACGGATCTAGTTCACTCTCATAATCTGTTCAAGTTGGTGAGTAACAGTTGATAGTAGACTTTCCTTTGACATGCAAGTTGGAGAAGAAGAATGGCCAAGCGCGGAGATAGGATTTCGTATGAGGTGACTAGATGTGAAATAGACGAGTACATGACAAAGCCAACGCCTCCAACATTTTGTAACGGAGATTCCTCTCCATAGGGGTTCTGCCATCTAATTGGCGTATGTCGGTCTATCTCTTCCTGTTTTTCATCTCTTGTAAGGCGGTCACGTGGAACTTGGTGCGACCATCAACTTCAGGAAGAGTGTGAAGGTCGGCGTTTGAAAACACTGTTCACACTGGCGTTATAAGTACACAGCATGAATGAAGGAGTCTCCAAGACGTGTCGTGGGCGTGGTCGTTTTGTACGTTTCCAATGATGTCCGGTGCAACACGAGATTTGATCACCTCTCACCGGCTGTCTCACCTCCCGACGTTATAGATGGTGGAGCACAGTGTGCGGGATACTGAAGCGGAAATTTTGAGCGTCTAGCCCACTGTGGTACCCTGGAGTTCCGCAGTCAACCCAGTTGAAGCCTTCCTCAGGTTACTACCACTCTCATCTTCCCTATACATCGCAGCCTGACACCTAGGACCAACTCACGGCCACGATGAGGCGATAAGCCGTTAGGAGCACGAAAAAGTATTAAAAATATTGGTTTATATTAAAAATCTTTGCTTTTCGTGTCCTTTAAGCATAAAGAGTCTGATAAGTAGCCCTATGGAACGACGTAAACGAAAGTTTACTTCCTTCTATCTTCTACGCAATGTCTAGATGACTAGGTTTCCATCAACAGCTTAGTTTCCCTTCGTATAAAAAGTGTGCAACGATCTCTGCTGCAGTAGCTTTCCTAATGTAGTGCAATACGGTACAATTATGTCGAGAAAGGGCTAATCGTGGATCAAGAAGATCGTAAACAACGACAGTTCATTTCTTTAGCGCTGACGGATTGCGTGTCACTTGCAACCGACCTATTCAAAGCGCCGGCGCGCGTACAACGGTGACGGTTCAATTATAACGTTACATATAATACACCACACAGGGTGTCCTAAAAGAAACACAGTGGACAACTAGAGGAATTTTAAGACGACAAGGTGAAAATAGTAGAAGAGGAAAGTGTAGAATAGTTCATGTCCCGTCAATATCTAGGAAAAGCCCCTTTCCTAGAACAAAAAAGGGCAGAAGGATAGTAGTAAACTTCCATCCCAAACACAAGCGTCAGCAACTAACCATGACGACAATCTGGTAACGTACTGTCACGATCATCACAGCGTTAGAAAAGAGAAAAGAACACCACTAGAGACGAGAAAAAAGACTGAATTTAGGTAAAAATTTTATCATTTTCGTTTCAGTTAAAAGAGACTGTAGTAACCATCGAACCTTCTTTGCAGACCTCATTCCTGTACGTAAATGAATTGTAGTAATCAGGATAGTGGAAGGTAATGAATGAAGAAAAAGTCTAAGCATGAAATATTCGCAAAATCCTGGATGATAATAGACTTTAGAAAAAAACCAGAAATATGAGTAAAATACTCGAAAAATCGCGAAAATCCGTGAAAAGATAAAAAGGCTCTCGTTGAATAAAACCCTTAGCGGAGAGAACAAGAAAATTCGGCAAGTGATGATGGAACGTGAATGATTCACATAGAACGCTCTCAATGATTAAAATCATCTAACAAAAGAACTCTTCAACATCCGAACAAATTAAGAAGGAATTTGACACTTCCGCCTAGATGCCCACTAAGAGCATACAGACATGGCTGAGATCGCCGTCGTCCCGAAAGAAATGAGGCGTCGTAAGGAGGCAAAACATTCGTCGTAAGAAATAACGGCCACCTGTGGCGACGTGAGACGCGACAGACTTCATATAACAAGTTCGCGCTTTCAAACAACTTTGCTAACCAGCAAAATGTCAATAAAACAGAAACTGAGTCTGACCTCACACGATTTGTGATTGCTGAACAAAGAAGATTAATGAAAATGGTCAAGGTTTAAGAATTAAATCAATATTGAAAGAAGGTGAAATATGATAGATCGGAAAAAACAAGAACTTCATAGAAAAAGCTTGATGAAACGCACATACCTCCCACAATTTCTCAGAAAGGGAAAAAAAAAGTACTCTAAAACCAACAATGCACGTGTAGCACAGTGGTATGGGGTACCTTGCACTATACTCATAGCCATCCGTTAAATCGTCCACGCTAGCAACCGAAACTCTCTGTTCCTCTGGGATCGGTTAATTGAGAGCAGACTGACTGTATAAACTAAATATGCATCCAGTCACCTATATGATGAATGGAGTAGAAGGCATGGCGAATCCATGAGGGATTCATCAACGTCAATCCACTACTCTTTACTAAAGCCAAAATAATAAAGAAAAAAATCTTATACGTGAATGAAATCTGCGAAGTTTCAAATCATGAATGACTGTTTTATCGCGTTTGGCTTTCGACCGCTCTGTGAACTATCCAGATTTGCAATGGAGATTATCACCGTATAACTATGACCATTCTGATACCGCAAAGTCAGAAACATCATCTCCTCCAGTCGATCACTCAAGCTGACTATCAGGAGCTATCTGACATGGAAACAGCCGCAAACAGCGCATAACTGGGCCCTTGGAACAGACCCAAATAGGTCATTTAAGGTCACTCATGTTGACGGCGATGTATCAGCGACATGACGAGAATTTAAAGTTGTATTTTGTACGTACTAGGTGAACGAACAAGTATTGTTAGTGATGAGACACTATTTTCACCAGAAATATATATATATACATATATACAATATGCATGCATACGTACCAACGTACATGCATACATACATACACCATACATACATATTTACACACACGTACACAGATACATACGTATATATACAAGCACACATATATACACATACACACACACATGCCCAAACACACGCCCATAATTGACGGACATTACAACCACACAACGAACATTGTTGCTTTGTGACTGCTAAAAACTGTACTTACGGCTGATATTGCCTAAAATGCGACCGAAACCTGTTTCCTTGGGGTTTCTAATCCGGATTTTAGATGCACTCCAGTACACGTGGAACAGGTTTTTACAAAAGCTGTCTAGCCTAGGCCAGTGTCAGGAAGCTAAGAATTTAAAAAAAGCAAATGTTAGCAAGTTTCTGTTCGATTTTGTTAACACTATTTGAACACTATAATAATTTCAACTTCACATATATGTTTTGAAAGGAGCAAAATCCAACCAAGGGTTACCGAATGTAGTGGAAATAAGGCATAGAGTAAAATATTCGAAAAAAAAAAGACTTGAATAGGAATGGAGACTCAAAGAAAAGATTGATTTGTTCACTTCTCTAGGCCGTTACGAAAAAACATAATTGAAAGTGCTTTGCTGAGGAAGAATTCCAAGGTTATCCGTCGTTCAGCGGGATGAACACGTACGTGGTGGAGTCGACTGTGACCAGTTACATATGTGGAATGTCATATACGCTGATCTATGGAGGAGATGTGGGTGAACCATTGGGTGGGGTGCCTCTCTGTTCACCCCATACACCATACCATTCCGACAGCACGAACACTATCGACGATAGAAAAAGGGAACCTTCTAAAACAAAAAACCTTACCTCACTGATTTGCTTGTGGTAAATAAAGAAAATGAGAACAAACTCTTGAACTCAAGAACTCACGAAAATGAAAAGAAAGAAAGAATGAAGTCATTTGTGTTCAAAGAGCATAAATCATGTGATGAAGACGTGGGAAAAGGAGCTCTTTGAATGACTTCGATCCATCGTTTTGACCACGACGCTACTCAGAAATTGGCTGAACCATGTTGTGAGTTGGAAGGAGTTCTGTGGAAAAGCGATTCCTTTTGAAGTCGTGGTTAACAGGTAAGATAGACGGATAAGAAGACGCCAGAAAGCCAACTACGCGTAGAACGCCACCATTCTTTTAAAAGTGATTATCTCCCATGTTGCAAAAATTGTTGACTCGAGAAATTCAACAAGGTCAGCGAAAGTTCCGAAAAAAGCTGACGTCATACGTCGAAAACAAACCCTAACGAAGACACGTTTGGAAAGACCGAAACTCACTGTGTTCGTTCAATCAGGAATGAACAGCATTGGAAGAACGTTCTCAGAAACAAAGCAAAACAAAGGGCGAATTACGTCAAATAAAAAACAACGACTGAAAGCAGCGAACTTCGAAGCTTTCAATTGCACGAAAAAACTAGCTGCTCAAGCAAAAGAGAGAGAATAATCGATGACAATCATCAAGAAATATCTTTAACAAATGAATTGTCAATTATTTAAACCTAGTCGAAATTTGTATAACTTTTATCTACTGCCCATTATTTTTTCACGGCATGGAATGACCTGTATCATCTGTCACCCGTTGACCGTCGAGTAACTAGAGCGGGCGCCAATAAATGTTCCATTTTTCCCTGTCATGTGCAAGAGTAGCGCAGTAGGTTCTACTCGCTCTAGAGCCCGTTGACTACTTTACGTTTTTCCTAAGATTCTCGTGAAGAACTCCGACTATTTGGTAGGTGGTTTCCCTGCAGTACGTTTGACGTCCCGAGAAATCCAGTCATTTACGGCTCTTGTGCAACGGTTGTTGTTTATACGCATTACGTCTCCAACCCATTTTATCTTCGACTGTTCGGTTGTTAGGACGGTATCTCCGATTTTTTTTCATTGACGTAATTTGGATCTTCGGCATGCTTCCCTTACTGGTGTGGTACGGAGTACTCCTAGAACTGCCCTTTCCACTGCGCGTTCAATAATTCCGAATGATCTATGGTGCTTACGCAGCAACCAGGTTTCTGACGCATATGTTAGAGGAGAAAGAATCGTAGAGTTGAAAAGGTGGGCAAGGATTCGGGAGTTCTTTGTTCTCCTCACAACGTTCTCGATGCTTTTGAAGGCACCCCAAGCCGCTCGGTTCCTGTTGCTCAACTGGAGAACTAAGTTATTCATCATGTTCATTTAACGAGTTTAAATAGACGGGACTAGCCTTCGGAGATATTCATCCCGTTGAGCGTAAATGGAGCATACTTAACGAATCTGTTCCTCATGAACATCGATGTTTTGTGAGATTTAGTCGAGGAACAACTTTTCTGGAAAAAATCGGAAAGCATTCTTTCCGATTTGTTAATGTTTGGTTTTACAAGAACGATGTCATCAGCAAAGGGAATGTGGTGTATTCGCCGACCATCGAAATTTTCACTCTCATTTTGTCCCATTCCAACGTTCGCGTAACGTTCTGGAGGGTGGCGGTGAATAATTATGACGAGATGGTAACGCCTTGCCTAAAGTCTCTTCTGACGTGGATGTTATTACCGCTGTAGAAATCTGTGAAATCTCGGTTGTGAAACTTTTGTATAGATCACGAAGAATCTTTATAATGAGTAGGCACTCTCTGGCTGTCCAAGGCTTCCACGACTGCTCCTACCTCAACTAAGCCAAATGTTTCTTTAGATCAATGGATACACAGAGAACACTACAGAGTGATATATAGGGGCCTTTATACTCTTGCGATACTTTAGTGAGACTTGTTATCGTATAGACGTGGTCTATCGTACTAAATCCTTTTCGAAACCCTGCTTGCTCACATAGCTGTCCTTCGTCCAGTGTTCTGTCAATCCTGTTTAGGATGATTCGAGTGAAAAGTCTGTGGACAACAGATAGTAAGCAGATTAGGCGATAGTTGCCGATATCGTGGAGGTGGCCATTCTTGAACAACAGTGCGGTCTTGCTCGTCTTTCACTGAGTATGAACCTTGAATCCCTGCAGGTAACATGTGAAGAGTCTAGCGAATGTGTTAACGAAGACTGGAGGGAGGTTCTTCAAGTGTTCAGATCTTATCCTGTATAGACCAGTGTTAGTCGTCCTTCACGGACGAAGTAGCATGTCGGATTTCAGAAGCGAGAACCAGTGGGACGACATATCCATCCTCCTTTGTTTCGTATGAAGGCGAAAGGACTTAGATATTGAAAAGATCCGAGAAGTAATTCGCTTTAGCGGGCTATCCCGAGACTCCAGGATGAATCAACTGAACCAGTATTCAACTGCGTCCATGAAGAAGACTAGGAAAACCCTTTAGCAGTAGTCGAACCCACATGTGTAAAGTTTGAAGACTTTCACGGACAACGGATGCTAAAAGGACGAATCAAACGCTAAAAAATATCGCGATCCGTGCAATATGTGATATCAGTTCGTGAAAAAATATTTTCGAATCCTACTCTATTCGAATCCAACAGTCCTATTTGAGTAGTTTGATATTCCCAAAGCTTGAACGATGTCTTCTGAAATATAGCCAGCACTCTCAATATCTAGCTGGAATGCGAAGTTCTAATCTTCGAAATCTGTCACATCTTCCGGATCCAGAAGAATAGATATCGATAGCGAAACACAGGTGGGCCGGTTACACACTGAGAAGAAGATGAGAAGAGAAGAGAGAAGAAAAGACGAAAAGAACTGTGGAGTGGACTCTGCAAGAATGCAAGTGTCCCGAAGGACGGCCATCTACACGTTGAGTGGACGTGTTCGTAACCAAAGTTAGTCAGCTGTACCCGCAGGTGCAGCTGTTTTACAAATCACATTATGAGACTTGGACGCACCACTATGCTCGAATAAAACGGCCACCATGGACGACGATTGCGAGGGAAAGAAACGAATGGCAAATGTGCTGGGGTCCGCACAACTCGTGAAGACGGAGTATCCAAGTATTCAGGCACTCTACAACATTTCCCCATTGCTTTTCATCGTTTGTGGAACATCTCAAATGGCGCACGCTTGTAATAGAAATAAACTGAGAATATAAAAACTGGTTTTGTTCTCGTATGAAAACTTTCCAGAACATAAAACTTATCGACTTTGGCCACTCATTCAACCGTGTACTCACAGCTCTTCGTCTGAAAGATTTTTGGGTCGCACCATGCCTGACGAAAACTAGATGATAAGTGAACTTCTAACCCTTTTTTCTCGCACCGCTCAGTTAATTTCTTCTGAAATATGGTCGGCACATACATTAACGAGCTAGAGTTCGTAGTTCAGACCTTCGACAGGTATTCTGTTTTTATGACTCAATGAAAACGTATATATCGAAGCCAACTGTGTGAAGAAAAAGAATAAAGACTCGATGATAACGAGAACAAGCAAATGCTTCCAAACAAGACGCGGGCATTCTCTAAGGTAACCGCCTCAAGGCTTAAGAAATGTGCTTCTGGTCTTGCTGATCTGCTGTTTCTGCGACTGTAAACATTTTATGAATCATGTATTCTCATTCATAAGAAATATCGCAGGTACGAACGACAGTGGTGACGGCATGAAATGAGTGGAACAACTACCAACAATCGTCGTCAAGCAATCATTAATGTGAAGTATCCAGCTTGAGGCGGATGTTCGTATAGTACCATTAAAATGGTAAAAACGGTAAAGCTTTCGTCGCTTATTAATCCATCATTGATGCACCAATGAATGTACTTGATCAATTTTTGCTAGAGATGTTTGAACGGATATTTGGCCTCTAGACTAAGTTGTACCTGTTGATTTATTAGACCGTTTTCATTTTCATTTTCCAGGCTAGTCTGATACCAAATTCTCCGCCTCTGAAGGATTCATTTTTTAGCATAATACTTGAGATCGAATTAAAGAGCCCGAAGGTATCGTAAAACGTCTCTAACGACTCCACTGCAAACGCGATAATGAACAACGGTGCGAATGGAAAGTTCCTTAATAGATACCACCACAAAGTGACATACTAAACTCAGATGTTTCCGCAAGTGAATTCAATATTCTGAGTAAGGCTTACCAAATTTTGCGGGCAATTTTAAACACCTCATCCCCGTCGCAAACCCGTCAAGAAATGCTCTTCACTAGTTCAGCTCTAAGTAACTTAGAACTAGAACGCCATAACCGAAAACATCAACTGCGCTGTGAACAACTCATTCTTAGCGATGCAGCTCAATAAATGGTGATACCATATCGAGATATCGGTCATAAGAAAAGGCAAATCGTCAATCTAGTGTCGATCTCTTAAGAAGGAAAAATACCTCCAGCGGTATGGAGACTGACTTTAGCCAGTGTTTCCTGATGGTCGGACAACTTACGCGTCTCACCCTGCTTCGTAGTGGGTAGGATATCGTAAAAGCAGATTACTAACAACGATGTTTCGGTGTGTACATTGAAACGCGAACTACTTGACAGGCTTGTATCCCTTCCATTGTTATTCACAACGATTAGTATGGCACACATTTTCGTGCCATCAAAACTGGTTATAAGTTAATTTTCTACATGAGGAAAATAAACAACTCCATATTTCTGCTCTGTTAAGGAAAATTCTTTAAGAAAGCCCACTGCAAACTGTTGTTCTAATCAGTGCGAGGACGTCTATTCTTTGACGATAAGATCAGCCTTTTGTCCTTACCAGAGGACACAGGTAGTCTTCATCTCGATGCGTATGTGCTGGAAACCCCTGCCGCCCGAATTCATAACAGATCTGCGATTTTTAAGGTTCTTGAGAAATATGAGACTGCTTAAATCCATTAAGTTTGTTGGCTACTGAAAAACCGGCTCTTGTCAACATTGACATTGACAAAGTGGAGATGTGAAGCGATTGTTCGGGAAAACAACACAGTGAAATGCACAACTCTAAGGCGGCTTATCCTCTTGCTTTTAGTCTACTTATGCTTCTACGAAATACCTGAAGAACACAGAAAACAGTAATGACAGACCCATCATACCAAAGGACACCGACTACCAGATACAATAGCGCAACCTATCATTCTTAATAATATAATTATAACCATTTATTGCTATGCGTAGTATTACATCTCAAGTTCCTCATCTGTTAATCGGTAATCGAAGAAATTGCGACCACTAGAGGAATTCTAGCAATAGTTAAAGGCTCCTTAACCTATGGCAGTGCACTACTCTCCTACCCACAACGGCCGACAACTTCCTGTGAATAGTGGAGACTAGAAAACTCCCTTGCACAGCTATCTCATGATTTGCAAAGAAAATAGAACCGCGATTTCGACTAAGATTCAGCATCTAAATGGCGATGGATGCAATACAGCGACTGGAATAGAAGTGCTGGGACCTTGCGAATGTTGAGATAGGCTATCTAAGTAGTCAAAGACAAAAAACTTTAGAAAAGGAAAAAACAGAAACTTTTCTTCGGGAAAGAAATGAAAATCCTTTCGACACGGTCGACGCCAACATTTTCAATGGATTTGCAACAAAGTTTTTTCATAATAAGCCTGAAAATAGGCATAGGATACTTCTGATGATCGATGTAGATAAGAAGGAAGTGATATCGATTTTCTTCTTTTCAAAACACCATTAAAATAGTAAAACAAATAACAGTGGCCGATTGGACGAACTGCATTACACCTTATTAGAAGAAAAGAAACATGGAAATAAAAGCGACGAGAAGAATAAGAGGAAGAAGCTGAGCGACAAAGAATAGCAGTAAACGATTAACGGCGAGCACTCTATGGTAGCTGTACTTTAAACGATTCGTTCTCACCCTTACTCTGAAAATCCCAGTATTTGCATTCGATTCACTTCCTTGGATTCACAATTTACGTAGACCATCGAACATTTCATGTGGGTTTGATTGCTACCTGAGCGTTGTCGTCTTCTTTATGAATGCTATCGAATGGTCTATTCCTCTTAGAATTCTGACACAGCCGGACTAGAACGTTTCTCACTGGGCTGCAAAAGAAGAAACTGTTTCTAGTTTCTAGTCCGGTGCCAATTTCTAGGGGCTGGAGGGATGAGAGACTTGGAGAGTCTGGGTCAGGTTCGAGATAAAGTGTTCGTCATGAACTGTGGCATCACTGTGCTAGCTGTTTCCTGAAACGGCATCACTGTGCTAGCTGTTTCCTAATTGGTGGATAATGTTTTGAAACTGAAGTGATATAAAAAAATCACCAACAATTGATATGTTTCAGGTTACAGTAATTTCTAAAAATACAGGAAATCATTTTCACAAATATGAAAGGCGCATTTGAAACCATGAACCTTTATGTTGTTGAAGTCGAGACCCACTTTTTTTCTTTTTTGATTTTAACTAACGGAGCAATGGATGCACTGTTTCAAAATGCTTTTTCACCAGACATTTAAATTCCCAGATCCCTCGTCTTCACATAATAATGTGTGAGCCCAAGCACTTCTTCCATTGGTGTCGTAGACCAACTTGCATCCATCGAAAAAGGCGAGTTCCTTCGTGAGCTCATCTACGACTCGAAATTCTGTCATCTCTCTTCATCTAAATGTGATCTGAATGAAATGCTGAATAACCATAACATTGCCGAGATATTTGCAAAACTCTGGACCTCAGGTGTCTATGGTGGGGAACGAACGCGCTATTGCCCTCTCCGGGGCGTAGCGCATTCACCACCACACCATGCGGGTCCTTTGTTTCGCCTGTCTCTCAGCTATTTCTATCGATCTTTGCCACAGCAATCACCCGTCAGCGGGATAGCTGAAAGACAGGGGAAACAAAGAACCCGCATGGTGTGATGGTGAACGCCCTACTCCCCGGAAAGGACAATAGCGCGTTCGTTCCCCACCATAGACACCTGCGGTCCAGAGTTTTGCAAATATCTCAGCAACGTTGTGGTTGTATTTCGCTTAGTACCCTGCCGCGAAATTATAGTAGTCAGAAAATAAAAAGGAAATACTGAATAGTTGGTGGTGAGTTGCTTCCTCTTAAATGCCGCGAAAGAAATGCTGGAGTACTCCTATGTCTGATCAAGAAGTTTGGGTAACCTTGGACGAGCAATATTATATAACAGCAACTATTCCTACAATTAGCCTCGATTTCATCGGCTTCATAGACCCATCCTACTTTGTGGCCTGAGAAAGAGGCGGCATCGAAGTTGTAGATAATAAGGATCTACCAAGACGATAGACCAAGATTTTTCACAGGACTTTTAAAAACTACACAACTACATCTTCTTAAAAACCGAGTTTGACTAAACTTCGGTGACAACAATCTATAATTTTCTACATGACTGAGCAAATACGAGATTGGTATTCGACCAACGTTTCGACATCTTCGCCTTCCTCAGAGACGCGTTGATCCGAGTCGATGGCCCCATATCTCGGTCGTTGCCGTGACGTAGGTTAGTTCCTAGTCACATCGAATGGAATCAAGTGGGGGTAACAGTGCTCAAATGAGAAATTTCACTCGGTGGTCCCCACTTATAAAGGGCTGGTGTTGATCGATTCCCGCCTCCAATTTGATTTACTTTGGGTGGACAATGCGTCCCACTCGGATCAACGCGGCTCAGAGGAAGGCGAATCCGCCGAAACGTTAGCCGAATAGAAGTTTGCCAACCTCGTGTTACCGTAACCATATAGGAAATTACACAACCACAACTACAACTCCATAATTTTACCATACTATTGTCCTTGGCGACATATAATAGACATAGAAGTTCGACCGGACGATGTCACGTTGTTATTGAACTATTAATATTCATTCTTGAGCACGTCATTCAAAAATGAAATGGGACAGCATGAGAGAAAAAGTCAACGGCTGGCTTTCCACCTTTCCTTTCCTGATAGCATTCTTTTCTATAAAATTAGCTAGACGGAATCGAATGCTAACCGATTTAGACAACGCTTTTGCTGTCGAGCTTGCGCAACTTCTGTTAACTATAGCTCTCTAGAAAACAGTATTCATGAGATAAGGATACGCAGTTTATGTTTACACTAAAAAACCCAATAACTCCAAAACTCCAGTTGTGCATGTATAGCTTGGATGAAAACCCCACCTAACGACTTTGCCAGAATTGAGCGAGCGTGAACTAGTGGTTTCGGAAGCTTGCAAGCATAAAATACGTAGTGAGGCGAACAAAGAAAAATTGGCTGCGTGCCTCTCTTTTCGATTCTATGATTCTTACTCCCATCGGAAAACTTACACCTGAGCAGGATAATAGATCATTGTGTTATCGAACGCTCTACTGAAAGGGCATGAAAAGACTATTCTGTAGCAGAAAACCGAAAGAGGGAGCCAAAAAACAACATGTCGAAAATCAGGTGGGCTTGACGTGTAACACGTCTTAACGATAACTGGGAGACAATGGTAATGAGTGGCACTGTCGAACGTGTTGAAGCGTTCAACAGAAAAACCACCAAGGGTGTAGTTACAACCACAAGATGCTGAGATATATGCAAAATTCAGGACCACAGGTGTCTGCGGTGGGCAACGAACACGCTTTTACTCTTTCTGGGGGCTAACGCGTTCACCACCACACCATGCAGGTCTTTCCTTTCGCTTATCTCTCAGCTAAAAATTGTAGTGGTCAGAAAATAAAAAGTAAACATGGTGTAGAAGGATCAACTGGACAATTCGTGCACCGTATATAGACAAATGGAGACAATAGTGATGCTGGCTTCGGTCGCTCGACCATTAATCGGAGCAGGTAATATGAGTGAAAAACGTACCTAGCAGTTACCATAAGTATCTAACCACAATAACGCTAAGATATGAACAAAACTTCGGGTGAGGTTCTAACACATGACCACCCTTTCCGAGGAGTCACGCGTTATCCATAAACACCTCTCACAATGTTTAGCTTTTATTTAGTACCTGTTATTTTTTCACGACATGGTATAACCTGAAACACAATCAGGTAGAAATATAGTCTCTGGTTGCATTTCACCTAATACTTTGCCGTGAAGGAATAGTAGGTAGTAAATAAAAGTAAACATAGGTATATACTTGACGAAATGCAATAATACAATAACATGTGTAAGCCATATTTCCCTCATTTTGTCGTGAATGTGTTAACTGGGGAAAATGAATAGATTATAAAAAACAAAAAACTACTAGTTAAACATTCACACAATCATGACTCAATCGGTTTCGTCGTAATGAAAACATCTTGTTAGCCTTGAGGAAGAAAACTGGTCACACAAAGCTAATTCGTAATGGACAGACCCGTTAACTGACGAGTAGCGGGGTCGGTCTACAAGAGAGGCTTGGAGGAGGTCAAGCGTTACAAAGTCGGAGACCGAGCCAGTTTTTTCTAATCAAGTGGACCGCAACTACATGAAAGATACGGTGGTCTTCAAAGTAAGCATATGGTATTTTCAACAGAAATTTTCAATTGCTAGCTAGAACAACTGCATCGCTCACATCTTCGAAATTGCAATATTTAAATGACACAAACTGGCAATCACTGAGGAAGAATACCGTAAAAACTTATGCATTTTCGTGTAGCAAAAAAAACTTCCTGCCGAAAATTTAAAGGAAAGTATCCGATTGATCCCATTCCTGATTGACCATCTTCAATACGGATCAGTAACAAAACATTGTAGTCAAAGGATGATCAGAAATGAAGTTGTATTTCCAAAAGAAAAAAAGAAAGGACGACAGAGAAAAAACTCGCAGAGTTTAACGTTTTCATTACGCTGTGTTCCATTAAGGAAAGTTCGACTCCATGTAACAACGAACACCCGCAATACGAGGACGAAGGGCTGTTGACCATCAACTAAGATCGTGGCGATTCTGAAGACGAAGACGTTGAAACGTTTGCCGAATTAAGTTTGATAAGAATCTTGCGTTGGTTTAATTACCTAGACAAATACCCATAGACTATTGAAGTAATAAAAATGGACAATCGAAAATGATGAAACTAACCAGAAATGAAAAAGAAATGTGAAGAAAAGACATTAAAAGAGAAAGACGCTGATTGAAAGACGCGTGAGAAGAAAAGGAATGAGTGCGATAGCGATTTACTCCCATATAAGTTCTTAACGGTCAAGAAGAACATGTTATGGGAAAAGTGTTATTTCTCGCAGCGAATGAATGAGGAACATTGAGCGGAAAAAAAGCTCTAAAATGTGCAATTCTTCCGTCTACAGAACGCGCTTAGGACAAATCGCTGTCCGGTTTCGCCACCAACGAACGAGGCCTGCATCGTGTCGTGGAATTTGCACGACCGACCATTTCCTCGCTGTTCTTCAGACCCGTAATGACTCTTTTGCCATCTAGATGATCTTTTTACCCATCAACACCGGACAGATTTTTGTTCTCAAGTCCCACAATTATCGGTTAATTCAAGCAAGTTAACAAAAAATGATCTAAATTCAATCTCTAATCTAAACACTATTTCACTGCTATTAAGAAATCCAGATCCACCCTTAATACCATTAATCGGGATAATTATCGAATTACTCGACATAATAGGGACGAATAAATTCAGTGGCCCTTACTAGACTGACGAAGACGAATAGCACCACATATTTTGTGTGTAAGGCTCTTTATTTTCACTGTCTCGAGTGAGAAAGTCCTCACAGAAACTTCACATCGTTCTACAGTAGTAAAAAGGATAAAGCTCTTGGCTTTGATCAATCCCTGGGGGATGTGCTATGTATTTGACTTCCTTAAGCATCGTTTGGAGGTGATTGAATGTGTATTTGGCCTTTACAATGACTTGCAGTGGCCTGCCGATGTATCCTCCCAGACAAGTATATAGTACCAATTTGCCGACCCCGGAGGTATGGAAGGCTTTATGGGCCATGGGCGCAGAGATCGATTCTACGTGAGTGCCGCAGTGGGGCCTCCAACCACTGCGCCACTCGCGCTCTTCTACAGTAGTTTAAAAGGTTTATTCTTTTAATATAAGCCTATTCTGTTAAAATTCTGAATGGAGATATCAATCTCCGTCCCAACTAAGTAGTTCTTAGTGCAAAAACGCGGCTACTGCTCTATATTGCGGTGCAAAAAGTTCTAAACCACGACGTGACGCTAATGGATGAGTACGAATTTTACACAAGGCGCTACTCTTTCATGAAAGTGACTAGATAATTGGGTAGTCTCCGAAAAAAATACAGTTATACAGTTACTACAATCCATAATACTATAACAGGTAATAGTTAGCCGAGCCTGCGACCTAGAGGAAAATGGTGATTGCGGAGTGGAGTGAAACTAAGTGTTGTGGGTGGCTCAACGACGACAAGACCTTGACGAGTAGCGACGGCAATACAAAAGTGATGACCTTGGATACATATGCAAAATTAATTGTCTGCCCGTCAGAAATGTCCAATGGAGTGTTCTTTGGCAAAAAAAAGAAACACGAAGAGAAATGCATTTATTTTTTAGAAAAGCAGATGTCTAACGTTCAAGAGACAGAGACAACGAGCTAAAACCCAAGGAAATGAACTGTCGACTTGCTTCGACGATTAGCAGATATGAATCGGATACTGATGTTCGCATAATTATTTCGAACGGATATGTTTAAACACATTACAGACTCATAACTGTTTTACTGAAGCGAAGAAGAAAAATGAAATATTAATATTAAAAGTTCTCATGGCTCCTACTGCTGGAACTAAACCTCGAGCAATAAATTTAGAGATGCAAACGCCAGAAAAATCAGATTCCCGCCAATGTCACCTCGTAGTGGACATGGAAAAACACTATCTTGGGTATGATCAACAGCCAATTTCTTATACAGTTTTCCATAATTATCTATTGAAGTGGTTCAACAAACTGTGCTGACCTTAAAAGCAACCGAGAAATCGCGAAAATTCTGTATTATGCAAATTTCATTGACCCTCTTGGTAGGTTACAAGTGTCCATGAACAGATCATCACCCATTTCAACATATATAGCTGGAATCATTTTTAGAACAAGCGACTCGGCTAAGTGGCTCAACAATGAGTACGATATTACTCTTTCATGGTAAGGTATTTTGTGGGACACAATCACGATAATGTTGAGGCATTTGCAAAACCCGAACCTAAGGCCAGATTCGGACTGTTACCCACTACACCGCTGAAGCGCTTGCTTTGCCTCTCTCAACTACTCTTTATGCGCTAACGGAGCGAGCAGCAACCATGTCAACGGGAGTGATCTGGGAAGTTTAAATCGCAATGCTAAGTTTTTATTTTCCGATTATCACTATTTTTTAGGGTAGTCTATGATGTGGTATTATGCAATGGATAACATGTAAGCCCCTGAAAGCGTAATTGCGGATTCGATCTCGTATGCGGTCCAAGGTTTGCAAATATCTCGGTATCATAGTGGTTGTAGTTCATATAAAAACCTAACGTTGTTATTTTCGTACTTTATCGATCTAGCAGGGAATATATCGCCAGTGGAGACGTGGTCTGTAAAATGGAGCAGATTCCTTGCGGTTGCAAATGACCATATAGGTGAGCGAATAAAATGAATGCCCTTATTCTTTTCGTCGTGGAGAAATCCTTCAGCCACTGATATATTGATAGGGTTAAAGAGACTTAAGAACGGGCTAGATGTGGGCTATGGACAAGTTTATTGGCCAAGTCCACCATCTGCTTTCGAAACGCCAAACGAAGCTGGTTACACTAATTCACAGTCAGATCTCCATGTTTGTGTAACATTTGCGAAATATTCTACTACTATCAGGTATTGTGCTCCAATAAGTTCAATAGATTTTTGAATTTTGTACACAGCTAAAGCATTAGAAGCAGTTCTGTTCCAAACTCGTAAAATCGATTCTGTTCTGGCAATTGGTCTGCTTTCGCATAAAATTGCTTTCCGACCATTTGTTGTTCGGTGACGCAAATAAACAGAAGTAGGAAAATGACAACTAACAAGATGAAGACAGTTAACCCGAAAAGGACCCATTGATAGAAAAGGCACAAGATATTGAAAGGAATAAGAACATACCACAAAGAAAAAAGGAAAGGAAGGCAGGGATAACAAAACATGAGAAAACGTGAAAAAAAAAAACAAAAAAATCAGTAAACGAGGTCTATTGAGCTATAAATAATAAAAATTGAAACGAGAAATACTTTAATAAAACGGAAAAAACAAATGAATCCAGTCATTCACTCGAGACTGCGTAGTTCAACCGACAAGTGATGATATCAGTCACCAGTATCAGTCACCAGAGTTCGCATTCAAACACTGTTCCAATCATCGTAATACTGAATTTGCTGTTTAAACGGCTTAATATTTACCCTTGCAGAGGCCACTGAAATATGAGGTACCCAACAAAATATTTTTTGACCAACATAAATATTGTACCACAACCAATCCAGTAAAGTGGTGAGCGAGTGGGCTCCAAAAAAGTCTCCATTACACCCCGTCACGAGTCATGCCACCTAGTACACACTACCCTTGCGACGGATACGAAAACCATCACATAATTCATATCAAGCTCATCATTTTTACCGTTCTTGACGAGGAGTAACTACGAGGAGCTCAGTAGGCTTTGCCGTTGAGGCTATAAAATAATTCCCAGCACGCGATTGTAAAATGGGAGATAGTTAAGGAGCTAGTGAATTATATAGTCTACACTGCAAGACAATAAAATGCAAAAACAAAAGAGATGAGATAAAATAAGACCTTCGGCAAAAATTTGGCCACCATTTTGAGGAAAAGAAACGATTCGGATAGGTTTATCTTAAGTAAAAGGATATGTTTTAGGCATAGTTGGATCGCAAAATGGTCGGTGGTCAATCAAGGCAATTCAGGACAACCATTCTTTCGAACCAGTCTATTGGTGGATCTGCCAGTCATCGGTAAAAATTTAAGACCAGGTCAGGCGACTGACCTCAGTCATAAAACTCTTAGCTTTCCCTAAATATATAGAGCCTTGTCTAATAACATCAAGCAAAAACCAAACTTTGGCAGAAAGAATTTTGAAGTACTCAACTGACAATGAAACATTCGCAGTCAAATGTTAAGAAATCTGATGACAAGAAATGAACAACGAAGATTCTGTTAGTAACGACTGAACACTGCAAACCTCTTCCGAAAAAATCGCTTAGAAGAAAACAATCAGGATAGAGATGTTTGTTCAACGGCTTATGTTGTCACATGCTTTACAGTAAATTGCTGTGCGAGGTGAACGACATGAATTATTACGCTTAGGTAGGCGAGCTATCCGATGGTTGGATTGGCCCAAATCGTCGTTCACCCGCAACATTCGAAACCGAACCGTCAACTTGGAAGTGAGGTAAGAGCTAGTTAAGACGAGAAAAAAAGACGTATGAATGAATAATAGGACTTCTCGTGGTCAGACTAAAAGAATCTCTGACTTTGACCACACCAGATTACAAACTGTTTTCTAATAAGGCGAAATTTTTATTTAAAATATGAATTCTTGCTATAACGAGAGTTAAGCCTAAGCACATGGCTCGGTTTTCGGCTACTGCTGAGCTATTTGGACCGAGTATTACATAGCACGTTCTCTGCATGCAGTAATTTCTTCCACAGTATTTCATGGTATTGCGACATGTCTTTCAACAGGAATGAATGAGATAGAATGCTATTACACATGAAAAAATGTAGACCTACCAGTTTACGTTGATTGGTGACCGATCCAGGCAGTGGGACGGATTCTAATTTGCTGAGAATCTTCAATTAACAGTAGTATGGAACATTCGCTATAACTACCAACTTTTTCTAATGACAAAAGACTAACAGGAAACTGGACGTGTTTGAAAAAATCAGGGTCTTGAGGTAAGCACGAAACCACTCATTGGAGAAGTGCTTGTTAACTTTAGGTCAAACAAATCTTTGCATATTAAAAGATGCATAAATTACTTGAAACATTGGCAGCAATGCGAGCTTTTCACCGGCTGGAGCCCTTGGGGACTCCAAGACTCGACAGGCTTGCAAGAGCAGTAGGCAAGCTACTCTTTGCTATTATATTGCGGAACAAATCAGAAATAAAGGCTATAAAGCCAAATATATTGAAAAAAAAGTTTCTCGTACTTCTCGACCAAAACACATTAGGTAGCTTTGGCTTGGGATGGCAAGGAATAGCGACTTTACTATTACCCGGATAAAATACTTCGTCGCTAACGTGATTTCTAGTCTCGCTAAGCACAAAATACCTCAAGCGTACAGGTACTAAAAATAGTTTTTTTTAAGAAAACGGTAGACAGGTGCTGATAAAAAGAGCTTAGTGAAAGCAGTACCATTGTTTGTTAAATAGATTGTTAGAATAGAATAAATTGTTAAATAGCAGTACCATTTCCTTGAAGAACAAGATCCGCAACAGCTTGGTGGTCTGAGTTGAACAAAGGGTGCAAAGACGGATGTTAAGCTGCCGACAATAGGAGATCCTAATTGGAAACGTATGCATGGAAGTGAAGCGATACGAGGACGACACTGCGGCTCAGTAGTGATGGTCGGACCCTCAGAGTATTGAAACACCGTCAGAAACCTTGAGTATTATGTGGAAGATCTCTGGTACTCTGAGAATATCATTTACATATTGATTAGTCAGTTAATTAATCAACTTACCTGCTTATTTAGCTGACTTAGCCTTTACAAATTGGGGATTTTAAGGAATGTCAAACGTACTGCAAGAAGCCCACCGACCCGATGGTCAGAGTTCTCACCCACTAGGCTACTTTTGAACGCGACATAGAAAAATGTATGCTTTACTGGCGCCCTCTCAAGTTAGTCGATGACCAAAGAGGCGACAGGTGCGCGCATTGTACACAGTCCAGCACTTCGATCATTGGATTCACTGCGTCGCATCCGTCATCAACGAAATTCTTGCTATTTGCGTGTGGGTTCGGCTGTCACTTATAAATATTGCTCTCTTTGTGAATGGTCGAATTCATTTCCTTGAAATCCTAGAATAGCTCTACTACAGCATACCAAGATTTTCATTACAGAGCCAGCTGATAGCCTTGCTGGATCGAAGGGAGCTTTTCACGGACAAGTCTGATGCTAATTTGCCTACGCCGAATCGTCATTTATACCCATCATGCACCAAAGTGTTCGAATTGGCCGACTCAGATTCAACCGTAGGATTCTACCTTTTTCACGAATGTATTTGAATCCTAGTTGAGTGTGTTCTTCTATAGAAGATGTTTTCCGTTTTTCCTTTAAGATTCATTCAGAACGACAACGATTTTTTGGTTATTCGATGAATCGATGAAGGGAGAAGTAACGGAGAGAGTCCATTAAGTCGTAAATGAATGCGAATAAAGCTAAAGCTCTCGGGGTTAATTAATCCCTAAGGTATGCATCATGCATTCGGTTCCATTAAGCATTGTTTGAAGGTGATTGAATGCATATCTGGCCTTCACAGTGATTCGCGGTGGCCTACCGACCTATGGAGCCAGTGGTGCTACCCTCCCAGACAAGTCTGGTACCAATTTGGCGACTCCGGAGCGATGGAAGACTTGATGGGGCATGGACATTGGGATCGATCCTACGTGAGTGTTGCAGGGCGCTTCCGACAACTGCGCCCTAAATAAATGGTAATAGCAACAAAAGTAACAGCAATAATAACAATACTAATGGTAGCCAATTGACAGATTGGACTTCTAGCAATCTACATTACTTTCTTGATGTTCCATTATGAATTCTCAAAAACTCTCAAATGCCTAGTGAATACGATGAAGTGGCAATAAGTGCGTGGGAGTGGTCTCCCGATGGAGGTGACCGAATTGAAGCACACCGACCCAGAACGACATTGTAGGGCAGGTCACGATTTTAGAGATGTTTTTACAGTGATGTAATTAACGTTCAATTGCCGATGTATAATCGAGAAGAAATGGGTCGAAAGAGAAAACTTCGACGTAGTGAAAGTGAGGGGAAATTACCGAAAAACTGTCAGGAAAAAACTTCTGTGCGTTCGCCATTGGAGCGATTTACTTTCAATGACCACTGAAAATAACGAAAACAAGAAAAAGGATTTCAAAAACGCGAAACTTATGGGGAAAAATAAGGAAGAAATCCATAGAAACTTAGACCATATTTTAGAATGAGATTTCAGCATGGAATGATGTCATAGCGTTGTAATTTTAGTTGTTTTTTCAAGATCCGTTTCAGTTTTGTACCAGAAGATGCACAGTGGAAATCTATAAAAGGCTATATTCGTTTTTATAACTGAACAACAGAAGCTGAAATGTAACATGCAGCAACAGTGGGCTGACATGTAGGCGCTAAATGGCAGCTGTTAAGCACCTAAGCTGTTCGGAGTGAAGCGATGTCTATAGATTACTTGTAGTAGTTTAAAACTGAATCTAGTTGGATAGCTTTTAAACGGCTCTCGTTTCTTAAAAGAGTACAACATCCCAGTAATACGCAAAAGAAGGTGAAGACAAAAGGACTCTTTCTTTGGGTGGAAATTGCTCAGAGAATAAATCTTGAACGGGAAATAATATTTCAGGGCATTCTCAGCGCATTGTACACTTCGAAAAAAAGTAGAAGAAGAAAGAAGTTGTCGAAAAGCAGGAAACAAATTATGAAAAAAATGCAGAAACGTAGCGGACATTCAGGTTGGAGGAAACGTCGCGAATTTTTCCTAAACTTTCAACTTTTTGCTTGCTTTCTATTCTCCTTTCATGGCACAAGTAAGGTCCAATGAGAACTACAATCACAAAGATGTTGAGATAAGAGCAAAACTTGGAACCTCAGATGGGTTTCGAACAAACGACTACGCTTACCAGAGCCTCACGTGCTATCCCATCACGCTAACCAGCGCCTTTACTTTACCTTTTTCTCTGCCAGTTTTTTTCTACTCTAACAATGCTACTAGCAATCTCCATCTGAGTATCCTTGTTTCACTCACGTCTGAACATCCTTACGGTTGCAGTTCACAACGCACCTTTTTCCTCAACTATGTATGTACTTTGTGAAGAGATAATTGTAGTTTCATTTCCAGTCAATGAAATCGCGGCATATAATTTTATATTTAAGTTAAAAAAGTCTAGAATACATTCATCCAATAATAAAAGTAAAGCATTCGTTGATAGCTGTAGTAGGCTGAAAGTCAAATTCCTCGAAGTCGAGGGACAAATTGGTGTTCCTCAGAGTCCAGCGTTTACCTCAGGCAAGAACCCACGGGCGCTTTATACAAATCTCAGAATTTCCAGAGAAGATCTACTGGACCAAAATTCAATGAAATTAATGAAGAAGTCAAAGACCTCAGGCCTCAACCAAAATCTACACTCAAATCCAAATACCTTTGTGGATGGTGACGCGAAGGAACGAATCGAGTGCAGGAAGTACTGGGATCCGCAAAATATACGATGCAGGCTTTTAAAGAGGAAATACGTGAGCTATCTAACTTGTCACTACATAGGCACGGTGCACTGATGGGATGCTAAAATTAGTCAAAACTTGGAAGAATTTTTTGGAAGAACATCACGAGATTCCAGAAATAAACAACTTGGCATGAATTCCCATTATTTTTAAGCTGGTTTGAATCGTCTCGTAGACGATCTGAATGGTAAGA
Organism: Angiostrongylus costaricensis; assembly: GCA_900624975.1. Taxonomy (NCBI): domain Eukaryota; kingdom Metazoa; phylum Nematoda; class Chromadorea; order Rhabditida; family Metastrongylidae; genus Angiostrongylus; species Angiostrongylus costaricensis. The sequence goes on from UYYA01000404.1 coordinate 51,679, forward strand.
AAATCCATGGTCGTTGAGAAAATAATAAATCAATGAGATTTTGTGATTTCTACACGACGAACTCTCGTCTATGCTTCTAAACCATTTTAAAAATGAAAAACTCTATTTCTCAAGGATTCCTAGTAAGGACGGTGTCGACGATTTCTCTGAATTTGAAGAACTCACACCAAAGTGAACGAAGAGACTGGTGTTCAGTCAACAACACGATTAGCAAACAAATGTCCAGGCACATGAAAAGAGAGAGCTGAATGAAAACGCGACAACATAGAGAAAACAAATAGGGAGCAATGAACGAAGGAAAATGAGAACAATTGGATTGAAAAAGAAGCACGTCGAAGAACATGACAATAGCCGACATTATACCAGCATGTCAGACATGGCAGACAAACAAACGACGTGTCAATTTAATTCAGTTGTTATTTATAACAAACTCGTCCAGCGTCGATTATTCGACATTAGGCCAGAAATTCTCGACAGCTAGAGGACTGATGGGGTTGAGAACACCACACACAGTATACTCTATATTTCACTACATTTCACCTGTGGAACATATCAGCGTAAACATATGGAAGCATTTTACAACTTGTATTAGGTGCACCTCGGTATATCTTGCGTGAGACCATTCCATAGGATAAACATAACCCAGCATTAAAGTTGGAAACGGAAAAATAAGCGAAGATTTATTGACCAGAAACTGAGTTTTCTATGTCCAAAATAAGACTAAGGGATTTAGGAGGTGATGATAATTTCACACAGTTGTAAAAGAGACTTGCTGTATTACTCAGGAGGAAAATAACTTTTCTAGAGCGTAGTTTTCATTTTTAACTCACTTATAGTTCAAAACTTCAAAAATGATCTAATTTCTTATTGTACTAAAATCACAAGTTTGTGTACTGTTGGAGGATACGTGTGGCGCAGTAGTTGAAGGTTCGCTGCAATCCATAGTAGGTTCCATCCCCCACCCGGCTCACCAAATTTTCCATCCTTTTAGAATCGGAAAGTGGTACTTGATTTGTCTTGTGGGATAACAACACTGACTTGATACATTGGTATTCGATCGCAAATCATTGTATGGGACAGATATGTATTCAATCACCTTCAAGACGATGCATTACGAAGTCGAATGCATGGCGTATCCATCAGAAATTGTTGAAAGCAGAGTAGTCTATCTTTTTCTTATTGATGATGAAGATTTTTAGACTCTGGAAGTTTCTATTTGAATTGAAAAAAATTCACTGTAGGCTGAGATATTAACATTAACGGCTTATTAAAGGGTACATCTGCTTACGGGCTCGTTTAAACTATAGGGAAAGGTCGACCAATAGATAAAAAATTGGTAGCTCCCAAGTCTGACTTTCTATTAACCTCGGAATTGATTGAATAATTCTTTCTACTTTTGTTTCTTTATAAAGAAATAAAATAGCACCTCGTGTTTGCTGAACAGAAGTAGAAAGAAAAAATTGCTAGTCTCAGTAAGTAGGAAAATTTCGCTTAGTTTTCGGCAAAGAGACCACAGGCATTGTTCTATGACTTTTGAGGAAATTCTAGAATAGAAGATCCGCCAATACCACATACAAGACAACCACTTTATTGTGAGGTTATCGTCATTTTATGCCTCCTTTATCAGTCTCTTCCTTTCTTTCCTCAAGTCCTTTCTGTTATCTCCTCGTGTTAACTGCGGACCACTTAACTTCAACGTCAACTGAATTCTCACCGAGAGTAGAAGTCAAGAGGTTGGAGATGAGGAGGATATTGCTGGAGCCTCCTTCACTTTCTGTCAGAGGTGTGCGCGACAGACTGCGTTAACCCGTTGCGCTCAGTATGGACAATATTAACTCCGCTGGGCGTTAAGCGCAGTGGTTAGAACCACTTTGCAGTATACATGAGGTCGATCTTGCACCCTAGGTCCACGAAGAGCTCCATTATTTCGGAGCCGGTAAATTGATGCCAGATCTATTTTGGAGGATAGCTGCATTGGCTCGATATATCGGTAGGCCACCGCGAGTCAACATATGGGCCAAATATGCATTTAGTCACCTCTAACAATGCTTAGTGAAGTCGAATGCATGGTATATCCCTCAGAAACTGAGCAATATCGAAAGCTTTTTATTCTTTACGTCCGTACACTATACACTGCACTGTCCATAGCTGTTTCAACAACAGCATGGACGCTATAGTGTCCGCACTTAGCTTAGTGAGTTCCAGAGTTTTTTTTTACCACTATGTGTAGAGCGGATCAAAATTACCGGAGTGAGAGCAGAAAGTCCATTCTCCATGCTTAACAATTTACAAAAGACAAAAGACAACACGTCGGACGAGTTGGTTTCGCGGCGATACGCCTTAAAATACGACTCTTTGAAAATTACACTGTATATAAGGAAATAAACCATTGAGAGGACTTTAAACATGTTATTTTCCAATAACTACGTTGACGCCAAAAAATTACAGTGTGTAGAAAGAGCTGAGCATCGACAAAGTGCTGGTTCGTCGATGTGAATTTATTGCGTCTAATAATGGGAAATAATTCTCAAACCTTATTGGCACGTATGGTGCAGTGATCGGAGGCGCCCTGCAACACGCAAGTGGAATCGATCCCTAGGCCCATGGCTCACCAAGCCTTCCATCCCTCCGACGTTGGCAAATTGGTACGAAATTTGTCTGGGAGGATTGCAGCACTGGCCCAATACATCGGTAGGTTACCGGGAATCATTGTAAAGGCCAAATTTGCATTCAATTACCACCAAACGAAGCTAATGAAGTCGAACTCATGGCGCATCTCTCAGTGATTGACCACCGCCGAGAGCTTTATCCTTTATCCTTATTCTTGTAATTTTTCGTCGGTGTTTTGATAATGGTGCTCAAAACTTTATATAATCGTCTAAAAACTTCCAAGTTACCCCTCACCAAGATCAAATGGGTTTGGTTGGGCCAAGCGAGATCGAATTAAGTACCATCCCACGTTACGAAGCCATATTTTTTGGCCAAAATCAAGCAACCCCAGTGTTAATGCTAGCAGTTAGTGGTTCAGTCGTCTGCTTCATTCGTCAAATGAGTGGTAGAATTGAGATATTCGCTAATTCGTTATAGTCACCTGTCCCAGAAGGATTTGTTTAACTTCGTTTGCTTCTTTCACTATCTCGTAATCACAGAAATGAATCATTTTCTGCAAGAATTTGCATGTTAGCAAACAATTCTCAATTCTTGTTGAGACACGTTAAACGACTCTGGAACGGAATGGGTTAGGGTACATTGATGACTCCATTCTCAGTGAACATCGAGCAACTCTGAAGAAATCTCGTCAGTGATTTCTCATCTTATTATTAAGAAAAACTCTAGCTGTCCGTAAACGAGAAATTTCAGTGTTCAAGTCGAGGCATTTCTGTGTTTCTTCACCGGCTACACTCCTTATGTTGCAAGCTCTCTTGAAGAGCAGTCGTCTTTTGCCAGAAAATTCACCTCTTGTTTACCAACTATTAAATAAGGTGAGATTTTATTAGTCGCTCCTGATATAACACCTTCGCTAAGTAATTCACCGAAAAAGAACATAACGTGCGGTGAGAAGCCTTTGTGAACCGCTGAAGAGGGGAGTAGCCATATCAGCCAACGTGGCCCGGTATGTGTTAAATCTTATTTTGCATTGCGGTAGATCCTACTGTAATAGTCATAAGTACATGAGAAATTTTTAGCTGAATAATATCTGGCGGAAAAATAGTAGCGACACTTATATCACAAATATTACAACTCTTTTCATTTTCATCTTTTCGATGCTTAAAATCATTTCTTTAACCACTTGATGTTGAGATATGTGCAAAACTCAGACCCAAGGCCAAATTGAACCCCTAGTTGCCTTTCCGGAGCCTCATATGTTACACACTGCACCACTGAGGCCCTTGCTTTGCTCCTTCAAACAGTTTTCTACTCTAACAGTGCCATCAGATATCACCGGTCAGCGGGAATAATCTGCGGCATTGAACCCAGTTAAACAAAAGCTGCAGTCGAAATCGCAATGGAGGGAGTAGAAAGTAGGAAGCAAAAAGTAGGCTGAAGAATGGAAAAATGATGGTCTCAGATGCAGTAGATGAATCTGGTGGATGATACGTGAATCTACGGCAAGGGTAATCGCAAGTTCGAATCTGGCCTGGGATTCGAGTTTTGCAAACATTTCAGTATCGTTGTGCTTGTGTTTCGCAAAGTACACTGCCGTGAAAAAAGCCAAGAAATCAAAAATTTAACATGTTTTTCTTCGTATTTTTGTTGAGCAAACGCGAGGTGTTACTATTCTTTGTTCACGATTAAGCTGACGTTTCGGCGGATTTCGCCTTCTTCAGAGCCTGGAAAGGTCAAGTTGATAGCAACTCACTCGGCCAGACACCTCCATAACCAAACGAAGAAACTCCAAACCAAGATTTCAATCACTTTGAACACAGCTTTGAACACAGCTTAACAGCCGAAAGAAAAATGGCTTCCATTTTTGAACGTACAAATTCACCTATCAGAAAATGGCTACATTACAAAGTGGTACCGAAAGCCAAGTAGTAAAAACATCTTGGTTCATTACCTCTCCTCTCACCCCTCTCACACGAAAAGGGCGCTTATAAGAAACATGTTTCGAACAGCAACCAACGTGTGCACGGGAAGAGAGCAGAGAGAGGAGCCCTGGAACTTGGCACGGCAAATAGCCGTTTCTAATGGCTACGAAACTATAGCTCAGAATAGGTGTAGAGGAAATCGTAGGCCTCCAAACGACAACTCTAGCGATAGAAGGGTCCCGTTTATCCTACCCTTCATCTCAAATGATATAAGTACAGCTATAAAACGCTGCTTAGGAAGGGCGGGCTTAGAGAATTCGGTGAGCGTAGTTGCAATACCACCGAGTAATCTTAAGCGCCAGCTAGTTCGTAACCGCCTATATGACCGTCTATGTGCAACTCAAAATTGCATAATTTGCCCCAATGGTAGAGACGGTGATTGCATGAGCTCGGGTATAGTTTATCTGATCTCCTGTAAGACGTGTGGTGACGAATACATTGGCGAAACGGGTAGACCCCTCTGTGTCCGCATGAAAGAACACCTAGCCGGCAAAAATAGACCAAATACCCCGCTAGGCACGCATAGGACCCAGAGGCATAACGGGGACGACTTCGAAGTATGTGTCACGATCTTCGCACGCGAATTAGGAACACAGGCGCGAAAAACTCTCGAGGCACTCTGGATTAATTCCAGAAAACCGAAAATGAACAGCAGGGAAGAATGCCTCATTATCACGCGCGATATAGGGCAGTATATAAAACTGCTATTCTGGTGGGAGGGGCACATTATACTTCCACGTGATTTCTGTGCGGTTGGTCTCTACGTGACATACTTAGTGGAAGACTCATAGAAAGAGGTGAGTGTGCAAAGCTGTGTTCAAAGTGATTGAAATCTTGGTTTGGAGTTTCTTTGTTTGGTTATGGAGGCGTCTGGCCGAGTGAGTTGCTATCAACTTGACCTTTCCAGGCTCTGAAGAAGGCGAAATCCGCCGAAACGTCAGCTTAATCGTGAACAAAGAATAGTAACACCTCGCGTTTGCTCAACAAAAATACGAAGAAAATCACTTGATCAATGCCGAGGTTAATAGAAAGTCGGTCGTGGTAGTTAACATGTTTTTTCTTCTTAGCTTCCAATATTAAAGGTTTCATTTCTCTTCCACGAGTTAACGAAACTACCACTTCCGACAGTACAGGAGGGGCCAGCACATTTTGAATAGATGGACTTTTTTATGTGGGCGAACGACACGCGATAGGTGTTGATAGCTATGCGGGCATCCCGATTAGCTTTTCCGGCTAAGGTTATGAATAGAAACACTTCAGACTATTCTTTTATTTCTGTTTGTAAATTTCATGCTCATCTCTGATTCATTTGTCTACCTTTCAGGAAGAAAGCACTGCTTAAAGAACTAAAAAAGAGAAAAACTCAAAAAAGAAGATTTAACTAAGTTATTAATTAAATCGGACTACTTAGTTATATAGAAATACCATTAGCATACTTTAAGTAAGCGGGAAAAGCATGTGTTTTAACCAGAAGAACAAGTCAAATATTTGCTGAGAAGTTCGATACTGCCTCCGCTCAGACACACCGTGCTCCTCGTTTCATCGAGGTCGACAAATTGCCTAGTGGAGTCGAATGCACTCCTAAGAAACAGATCAAATCCGAACACCTTATTCTTTACACTTTTATTTAGCGTGACTTTATTACTTTTATTATTAATTTACTTTAAGGGCGGATAGCACAATGGTAGCGATATCCGTCGTCACGAGCATGGTTCTAGTTCGATTCCGCTTCAGGTTAACCAAGGCGCTCATCCCTCCGGGTCGAAAGAATGGTGCCGGACTTGTCCGGGAAAAAACTACTGTGTGCACTTCACTTTGGTAACGCTCCAGCCCGGCTATCTCAGAAATCTCAGAACTCCAGGAGGACCGACTACGACATTCAAGATGAAATGAAAGTCCTCAAGCAGCAGCAGAAGCCACATGTAAAAGTTGGAAAATCTTCGTGGATAATAGATGCGAGGAAACGAATCGAATGCGTGAAGTGTTGGGATGTGTGCAGTAGACGTGAAGACGGGTCGAATAAAATAAAATAAAATGGAATAAAAGAAGTCAAAAAATTGCTTTCATTAATGGTATCATTCAGGACTGAAAGTTACTTCGTGACTGCCGTGAAGTCATAGGAAAAAGGAATTATGAAGCGAAACACGTGAGAAAAAAAACAAAATAAGAAATGCGTGAGAAAAATTGCTTGTGGAGGAAATACGCGGGAAGATAAAGCTCAGAAGAGAAACCGGTTGTGGAAAAGCAAGACGACTTTCGTGTTTTTTTTTCATCGTCGAATTTTGTTTCCAAATAATTAAAGTCCTTGGGGATAACGTAAAGACAATTCTCTATATCCCTCGCTGAAAAATTTTTGTTAAAAAAAAGACGAGCAAGCGCTATGTGTATGAAAGCAATGGGGACATTTTTAAAAAGTAACCCCGAATGAAAACGTTTTAAACGGGTTTTTCAAATTATTTTCCCGACACCTAAAGGAAAACAGTATATGGGGGCTGTTTTAAAAATGAACTATGTTTCTGGTAGAGAAGAAACACTCTTAGAAAAAAGAGCGTGGAAAAAAGTTGAGAAAAATCGAATAAAGATGACCGATTGGAAAAAGTCTTTCGAAGCTTCTATAGATTTGCATTCCTTTCACCAGACATGTCGACTTTTCTGAATATAAAGTAACCTTGGTATCTACCCGTCTCCACCACCGGTAATCAGTATGATTGGAGCCTTGCAACTCGTCCTATACTTCTTGAGACTCGAACAACACATTTCGATCTCTCATGTCGTTTCACAGTTAGTTTCTTGAATACCTTGTTTCTCACTAGAAGTCGGTTTGAAGGAGTAGGATTTGAAAAAATGTAGAAGAAAATGGATACTTTGTTGGTATTTGGTCGAAAGCGAAAATGAGGGCGTTCATAATTCTACGTATTTTTCTTTTTTTCAAGAAAATGAAAGAAAAAAGAAAGATAAATAAAGTTATGATCCCATTTCTGATTGGTTTCCGAAATTGTCAAACAACAAAAAACACCGTCACCTATTTGAAAGTAAAATTTATAGAAGCTGGCTTTTTCATTTTTTTTCTTTTTTAGAAGCTTTTTCTTAGCCATAATGCGTCAAACAGAACTGAGACCACAACCTTGTGAAGCAACGAGAATCAACTGACACTTCCCAGCAATCATCTAGGTTATTCGATGATGAAATACCTTTTCTATGCACTGTGATCAGCAGCAAATTTTTCACTTTAACGCCTTATTTCCCTAGAGTCCACGGTACAACATAGAATTAAATGAATCCATATTTCGCCTGTAAAATTACTTTCAGATGATATCGACTGAATAAGTCTCCGTTTTTATCCTTCCAGACAATTCTAATACCAACTAGATGACCTCGGAGGGGAGGAAGGTTTGGCAAGGCGAGGTTACGAAATCGGACCAGTAACCCTATTTGTATTGTACGACACGTTTCATCACTGCGCTTCATGAGCTCAATAAATGAAAAACTATTGTGCAAATATCGAAATTGAATTCCAAAAGCTAACTTGTTGCTGACAAACATATTGACCGCAGTAATTCTGTTATCTGTAACCTTTTTTTATTTACTGCCTATTCTTTTTAACGGCAGGGTATGCTGTGAAATATAGCTTCTATAATGCTGAGATATTTGCAAAACTCCGGACCGCAAGTGTCTGCGGTGGGGAACGAACGCGCTATTGTCCTT
>UYYA01000405.1:0-59772 GCA_900624975.1 Angiostrongylus costaricensis
AAACAACTCGAGACATTTGTCCATTTCCTCTTGTGTTGAGCAAAGGACAAACCAGTCATTTATATATCTACAGTAGAGTAGCGGCCCGAGATCAGTCACCGGTGCTTCCACCTTAGACATAAACGCAATGGCAAGACTTGGCGCCAGTCGTTGTTCCATTGTCAACCCTCTTATTTGAGCGTAGTACTTTCCAGACCATCTGAAGATTGAGCAGCTCAAGCATTCTTTTAAGAGTGCCATCAACTGGTGTCATGAAGTATCAAAAGCATCATAAAGCCATACATGTTTATTTTTTTTTCGTGTTGTGTAAGGAGTTCGAATATGGATTGCGTTGCGGAGTCATTCGACACATTTGTATAAAGAGCGGTAACGCCGAAGGACACTTATGCGCTGCTGAGCTACGCAGTACGTAGACGATCCAGAAACGTCTGGACATTCGTAAGATGGGCTGGAATTTGTTTCAACAACTGGTTAAATATTAGGGTTAAAAACCACGTTATCCTATCCGTTGGCCTGTCTACACAGCTAATGAAAGGTCTAACCTTAAATAGTGATGGATCGGTAGACGCAAGAACATCGCTGGATACTAACTTATGAGTTTTTATAAGAAAGTACAAGACGAGGCACGAGGTAAGTCAAGTTACAAGTTAGAAATGACGACCTTGGTCCATAGTAGGCTGCGTTTGCATATTTCAAAAAGAGTTAATTTTTTTTATTTATGTGATCTTATAAACTGATCGTCTTAAGCTGACGCGAGGTTGGTACAGATCTTCGTTGTCGTTGTCGTTGTTTTTGATGTTATTGAACGATGGCTGACGTTTCGGCGACTTCGCCTTCCTCAGAGCCTGGACGTACTTTATGTTAGAATACTTTTTATTACTCGGTGGAAAAGAAGGTTAAAGTATTAATGAAGATCGAACTTTCAAATAGACGCCATATTGAACAGAAGGGCCACTCACCGTGATGTTACGTGCGGGACTGGCCGACACGTAGTTCACGCGAGCAAGACACGCCCCGGGGTCAAAATATCATTTTGAAATAGGGCGCCAGGTCACGCGTGATAGTGAGGCATTCGTCCTTCCGGTTCATCTTTGGATTTTTGAAATTTATCCAAAACGCCTCAAGAGTTTTGCGCGTTGATGTTTTTGATTCCTGCGCTAGGATCCGCACATTCACTTCAAAATCATCGCCGTTGTGCTTTTGTGCCCTATGCGTGCCTAGAGGGGTGTTTAAACGGATTTTAGCTTTCTCATCTAGATGTTCTTTTATGCGGACACAAAGTGGTCTACCCGTTTCCCCGATATATAGCTTGCCGCATGCATTACATGAGATCAAGTATATTACACCTAAATTCATGCAATCCCCGTCTCTCCCGTTAGGACAGATCATACAGCTTTCTGAGATGCACAAACGATCATAGAGACGGTTTCGAACTAACTGGCGGCGTAGGGCATTGGATGGGATGTCAACAATCGTTACATAATTTTCAAGACCACTTTTTCTTAAGCACTTTTTAATGGCGTGACTTACTTCATTTGATATGAAGGGCAGCTTAAAAGGGATCTTACTTTCGTCTGAAATATTATTTTCAAAATAATAAAATAAGATCACATAAATAAATATATCAACTATCTATGCCGAGGTTCATAGAAAGTCGATCTTTCGAGTTAATTTTTTGTTAGCTTTAGTGGCCCAGTAAGAGACGTACTTCGAATGATAGTTCCGTTGACTTAAGACCTGTTTTTTGCCAAGAAAAAATTTCAAAAAAGACATAGCCATTACCGCCTTTCTAATGAAAAGAAAAATATTCAGGATCCATTTTTACACATAACTGAGCCAATTCCGAAACAACTTCGAAAAAAACGTAAGAAAAAAGCTTTAGAGAGCTTGACATGCAAATAGCAGCGAAAAAAGCTTGACAATAATGACTAAAATCTATTTTCGAGCTAAATTTTGCAACTTGTGATGGATTTGGTAAGCCATTCAGGAGTTTATCACCTCACTGAGGCTTCTAGGTATTTTCGGAATCCAAAGTGTCATATTCTGCGGCAGGCTGAACTCTTAACTGTTTAACTTAACTTTAACGAGTGGTCTCATTTTTCTAAACTCGTTTACACTCTGGAACCTAGTTGTTAGTAATCCTAAGCATTGATAAATAATGACCAGGGCCATTTGGCAGGTCCCGCGAACTATCCATAACTATCCGTTTTCCAATGAACATTGAAGCAGGGGTTTTCTTGTCAAAAGAATGATTATAGAGATTCAATTTTGTATTGCTGCAACAATTCCTATTTCTACGTTTAACTAAAGTGAATAGTCAGCATGTATTTAAATTGTTGAGCTTGCACGAGATTGATAAACGCATTTATTCGACCCATGTTTCGACGCTGTTGAACGAGCAGTCAGAAGGACGATGCTAGTAGCAACCCGCTTCACACAAGTAAAAGATGAGATCCGAAGCTTCGACGTGCGTCAACGATTAAAAATCAAAGATGCAGTTCTGTACGCTAAACAGTCGAAGATAGGGTGGGCCGGACAAGTAATGCGTATGAATGACAGCCGATGGACAAGAGCCGTTAGTGACAGGATTCCTCGAGATGTCAATCGTACTGCAGGAAAACCAACGACACGATAGTCAAAGTTCTTCGCGAAGAGCCTAGAAGAAAGATATGATGCTCGACAAGTTCCTAGCACGAGCAGAACCCACTGGGCTACTCTTGCACGCTACAGGGAAAAATGGAAGATTCACTGGCGCCTGTTCGAGTCACTCGACGATCAATGGGACTACAGGTGATACATTTCGACGCCTTTGTCTTCATCAAAGCCGGTGATCCGAGTAGATGTTTTACAGTTGTACGTCTTCTCGAAGTGTCATCTTCGTAGTCGCACCGAGACGGACCTTTTCAGGTGGAACACCGCACGAAGGATGCATGTTTACCCGACAGTGCTCTTCTTTACAGGGCGGTTATTGTTGAAATGACTATGTGTTGACAAGAATTTGTTTCTCAACGGAGAATCCATCCTGCAGCAGCCGGTATTGTGTTAGCTATCACAGAGAAAATAGCAAAACAATTTTCAGACGACCGTCATTTAACGGTAGCAAAATAATGAACTTGTTTTTAAATTAAATTAAAACATGTTTTCAAGCCGAATAAAATCGAGAAGACAGCGGCAGTTTTGAGTTGAAAAAAAGTGGAGATTATGGTAATACCGATATCAAAAATTAACTTAGTATCGAAGAAAGAAGTACGTTGAAATGACAGCAAAACTCTTACGTAAGTAGAAATGAGAGCAAGCAACGTTTGTGTCGTCGATGCAGCGAGTGGCTTCACTAGGCTACTTTCTTCAGGAAAGCAGCGGCACTATTACAGAGATTCTCTTCTGTTTACCATTAATTCTTGAGGAAGCAAAGCACATCAAATTGGGACAGAAAAGTAAGTGAACTTATCATTTATATGGTAACTCGAAGTACACCTTATGTTTTCTTCTTAAGCACAAACATATTTACAGAATATCTGTTTGCTCTTATTCATTTAATTTATGGTCACTTGTAGTGTAGGCACTAGAGTTTCCCCTCAATCTACGCAGACCTTGGTTGGCTACCGCGTTCCGAGGTGATGGTGAAGACTTTCCACAACAGCTGTTTTAATATGAAATGTGATTTTTTAAAAAAGTGAAAAAAGAAGGTTTCGACATAATGGAATTGAAATTTCAACTCTGTGAGTTCTTCTTACCAAATCATCAGCGCTGTTTCTATTGCTGATGTTCTCAATGTTGAAGAACTTCGACTTTATCAGCTATGAATTGTTTCTCACTTCTGATGTTTCAATTCTTTACCAGAGTTTTTATAGTTAAATTTTTTATCGAAAAAAATTTAACTATACGTTCCAAGATTAGCATTAAATGTTTAAGATTAAAATAGATCACGTTAAAAAGATTTCTATTTAACACTGCATATCATTGGAAAGATAAGGAAGCTGAATAGAGCTGAATACACTTTTGGGATACGCCAAGGTCCTTAAAAATCTTGACCTCTTTAAAGGATTTTATTCCTATTTGTAGGCATCCTGCTTTCTCTGCATTCGAAATGGAATTTATGGGATTGAAGCCTCTTCGTCTACTTCGGCCGCAACACATGGTTGATACATACGACACCATTGTTCCCGTCCTTTCCCCAGTGCGTGGAAAGCAGTCATTAAACCATTCTGCTCCGAACCCCACCTACCAGAGCTGTTGGCGACTTTTAGTCGAATTTATTTACTCGGCTGAATCACATTACAGCAAGAGTACTTCTGCTCATAAAGTTATATTAAAATTACATCGCATATTTTTTTCTCTTTGCCATGCAAGTTTTCTAGTCAGGGCTTTCTTTTGGGCGATTTATTCTTAAAATCTTCCACAATGACGAGTGATTTTTGTGGGACATCTTAATCCACTCTTAAAACTGGAGCATTACTTTACTGGTATTTGTTAAGGAAATCGCAATAGGTCGTTAATGATAAGGAATAAATAGTGCACACTTCCTAAACTAGGAGGAAGTTAAACAATTCTTTGATGTCATCGTAATAACAATATTATCGTATAGACATTCATGCACTTGAATAATATTTCATGCTGCTATATTTATCTCATAAACGCACCTTGATGATCAGTATTCGGGAAGCTACGTCTTGACACACGTTGCCGACTAGTTGGCGGTTGTTAGGAGATGGTTTATGGTTCAAATTCTAGATCCCTCGTAGAGTCACTGGCAGAAATTTGAGTGAGCTGTTCATCTAATTGTTGGCATTAGAGCATCTCGCATAGAAATCAATGCCTCGTCGCGTCTTTTGTGTCAAGCTGCCTTCTAATTGACCGGCTTGTTGACCCTACTTGAACTCGCATTAACATTTCCTCCAGTCCTTGTGCTAGCATTTCGTTAATCCGGCATCCTTATTGCAACTACATCTAGCAACATGTTTTTCGTACTTAACGAGTCGTCTCGTAAATGTTACTCTCTTTCTAATAAACTCGTTTCACTCTATTCTGCTTGGTTAGATGTTCTAACGCGTTGAATAAGCTAAAGTAGCTGTAATATAGTTATGGAACAAGCTTTAACGGCAAGTAAATTTAGCTTCTTGGAGACTATAATGTATTTTCTTCCACACCGGTCTCTTATACAAAATTGGAGCAAGATTTTGCAAAGTGGTGATTGGGTAATCATATAGCGATACTTGGATTGACGTTATTCTGTTGTTTTCACAGCGAGCGGCCATATTTTCCATGGGTGATAATGTAGCAGCGACTGTGCAACTAACTGTAATCACCGTCAATTTTCCTATAAAATCTTCAGACAATTTTCCGTCAAGCAGTGAATGTTGAGTTTTATTCGGTGCATTTATGGCTGCTTCGCTTACGAACAGGTGAATTTCAGTCTCTCTGAAGACTGGAACGAAACTCTTTCTGAATCTCCAATTGCGCTCGTTCCGTCACTGTTCATACATGGTTCATACATGCCTACGCCTATTATGCAGTTAACCAATTAATGATGCGAAGGAGTAGTAAAACTTAAGAAATGCAGGCAGGTATCCGTGGATAACTCATGAACCATGTCTAATCATGAAGCCATTCGCAACTCAAAGTCAACACTTAGATTCAATTGCTAAGCTGGTGTAGCCATAACGGCTTGAATTTCGGTCTCATAAAACTTTCGTTTTAATCACGATACTCATTAAATAATGAGCCATAACCACCTAATTGAATTCACCTTCGTTTCGTTAATTTCATCCGAATTTAAAGCGTTCTCCTTAGTTATAGCGGAGCTGTGACTGAATAGTTCAACTCCATTATAATCCACATCTTTATCTCAGCAACAGTTGATTACAAATTTTCTTCACTGGTTCTGCATTCCCCGCTCTCTCTCTCTCAGTTGCAATTTGTAAAAGTGATAACCCTTTCTAGTTAGCTGAAGATTCAGTAGAATTTTTGCTGTTGTATACGAAGAGGTATAACAAATTATAAGCTAGTTGCTGTTGCAGTTGTGCCATCGTTCTCTCGCCTACCATCCACACAAAGGCACGCCCACCAAATTCTTAAGCTAATAACATGTGTGTCTGGCAGTGTTAATCTATTTAGAACAGCTACCAACTGCTCCAACTATACCGTAACTATTGCGGATTATTCTTCCTCTTTAGCAGGACAACGTAAGACGACACACAGGTACGAGGTGCATTTCAATGTTATTGAATTCGAAGAGAAACTAAACTGAACAGTTTCTTTCTGTACTCTTCTTAAGACTCATCACTTATTTGCCACAGTTTTTCTAATTTGGGATTTTTCCTTCGTTTCCTGGAATAAGTTGTTTCTTACTTCTCGTAAAAAGTTGAGGAATCACGAGGAAGAGAGGAACTTGCAATTTGCTGTATTCTTCCCAATTCATTCAAACTGTTATCGAAGACTTGCTGATTGAGGACCAAGTGACTCTCTCTTTGTGCTGGTCGCTAGACAGATAGAGACTGTATGGGATCAACAGCTGCCTCCGCAACGTTTCATGCATACGGGCAACTTATACGTACACCTTCAATTCATCCCCTTATTCGAACTCCTAGCTTACATCCGCATTCTTCGGACCGACGAAGTGGCAGAGAGGACGGTGGTGAGTTTCGTTCCATTTTGGTTCGTAGCACTTAAGTATTTTGGTCTAAATTGACTCTTCACTCCTCAGTTCTTTTCTAAATCTATGTCCGTCGATTTATTCTTCGTGTGATCTACATCGTGACAAATTCGATTTGTTGAGTCCACCTCTAAAGTTCATCGTACTGAGGCCATACTAACACGAATTATTGCCGCTGCGATTTTCAAGAAGCACCGGAGAAAACACCCACTTTATTGTTTCTAGTCCATATGGTGGTTCACCGCATTTTATGCGCTTTTTTCAAATTCATGTTCACTTATACGAAACTACTTTTAAAGCCGAGTAGTCTTCTGGAAAACGATAACCTTTCCATAATTATAGTCGAAAACTGAGTGTTTCTGAAAACTCTTTATAAATCGCGATTTCGAGTTCATTCAAATGGAATATTTATAACTAAAGAGCCAACCCTTTGTCCGTTGCTAAGTCAGTGTTTCTGAATAGCAAATCATCTATTCAGTTCTGTTGAACACCACTATACTACCATAGGCTATTCTTGTTTAATAGGATTAGAAATGCTGCTGTCTTGACCACTGGGTTGCGCACACATCAATAGAAAGTCAAAAACCGCCTCCTATGGAGGGTGACGCCCACTCTTCTTCATCAATTTGTTGACGCCGATGTTTACCTACTTTTTACAAATCTGTAGCGAAACGACAGTGTTTCTAGCAAAAAAAAAGAAATAAAACATGACACTAAGAATTCTGCATTAATATCATGGATAACGCATTCATTTTTATTACTTCAACAGGAGCAGGTAGCGAAGTAGTAGAAATAACATTTAACAATGCGCGAAAAGCCCTGGCTCGACCGCACCTTTGGCAAACAAAACCTCTGATCCCTCCAGAGTTGGGAGATTTGCCTTGAAACTATTATTTCTCATCCACAGTGACTGGCCACAGCCTGTGGTGAAGGCATGGAAATTAGCACTGGTTTCCCAGGATTCCTAGGCAAATCGACTCGACCAACATCCAACGACATATATAATGAAGGCTAAAAATCCTCAACCAGCAGCCGAATCCACATGCAAATCAGAAAACTTCTGTGGAATATGGATGCAAGGGAACTAGTCGAATTCAAGAAGCGCGAGGATCACCACAGCATGTTTGCTGACCCGTTACTTTTTAAATAGGTTAAAAAAGGCTAAGAAGACTATTTGTTGCAGAAGAATGAAATACATTCCAAGCATGGATTTTAACGGAGATTTCAAAAAAAAAAGAAAGCGGGGCAATCCCACTGACACCTTTGAATGGAAATTGAGAACGATACAATAGATAGAACCGTACACCTTTTGTGGAAATACTGGACATATAAACACACATCTTGTTGTGAGAAGATAATAAGGCTTTTCTTCCAAACACTCCTCCAGCAATCAACTTTAAGCGAAATCTTTTCGAAGATGGATGTTACGAGTTCATTCGTTTTGGAATACCAAACATAGCTGGGCAGAACTAAAAGGTTGGACAAATGAGTGGCTCACCACTGAAGGACTTATTAAGGGACAGAATTCATCACTATTTTCTGTTTTCGTTCTACAATATAGATAGTAGTTGCATGAATGTTGAGTAATACAAAAAACGGAACTTGTAGACGTGGAAATGATTATGATGATGATTCAGACGGACACTACCCACATGTGGCAATATTTGTGCCTTGTGAGAAGATAGAATATTCATAAAAAAAATAGCTCTAATGTGTTTAACGTTTTGTTTTCTGCCTTCTATAATTTTCATGGCAGGTTACTAAGCGAAATACAACCACAACGTTGCTGAGATATTTGCAAAACTCTGGACCGCAGGTGTCTATGGTGGGGAACGAACGCGCTATTATCCTTTCCGGGGAGTAACGCGTTCACCACCACACCATGCGGGTCCTTTGTTTCGCACTTCTCTCAGCTATTTCTCTAGCTCTAATGTGCTTCAAGAATTGCTCAGATAAACTAGGTACTGAGGAAACCTAAGCGCTGTCCTACCGTCTGAACTATACCAGCAATAAAAATCGTGCAATCGTTGTGATTACGAGATATGAATTCAAATCGACTTGAAGAAACGATGTGAATATTCGATTCTTTCCCACCAGAAATATAAATTGGAAACTTCATTGCATTGTCTCACAAGATTTCTTGCGGACTTAGTGCGACTAAATGTACTCTGCTGAATATTGCGTAATGTGCCTTTGAGAAGCTTACATGACCGAATCTAAACAAAGAAGTGAAAATTTTGTCAAGAGTTTCTTAAGTGCCTGAATAGTTCAAGGAGAAATCTAATTCCAGTATAAGTTGAAGTCAAAAGTACTCTGCGGGAGACAAGGGAGCTATGCGTAAGTAGTAATTACCGTATGCTCCTAATATTAGGGTTTATAGACTCTGTTTCAGCTTTCACTTATTTTATTCACCTATCTCTAATGTAGCACTGCCGCATCATAAGCGAACATAGTAGTAGCAGAAGTTAAACAACGATAGTATTATTCACATTTCTTATGAAGACAATTTCTGATGAAGGCTTATCCCTCATCTTTAACAAATAGATAAGCACAGCAATGGTTTATCGGCCAGTTCAAAGAAGAAACCGTTTTGTTAAGACCTTCATGTCGTTTTTCAGCACAAGGCAAGTTTGTTTTAACATATCACAAGTACAGAGAATTCATGTGATAGCACTATCTGAATTAATAACCAGTATGGACATGGAGTTCCAACCGGGCAACGAAATACAGTCTTAGCCAAATTTTTGAAGCTTATTTATACGGAAATAATATACTACTGAGCTCCATACATCTTGAAGTGCTTAGGTTTTTTTCATGAGAGTAGGATTATTATTCATCATGTAGCAAGGTTTGCACTAGCTTAATGTCATGACCATGTTTAAAAAGACTGCGTTTGTTACTGAGCATCTTATTCAGTTTTCAGGCCAAAATCGACAGGCATAAAAATTTTTCCTATGCTTCTAGTCCACTCATAACTGTTAGGAATAAAATGCAGTGAGGTCGTTTTCGTTATGCATTCCTTTTTTGACTAGACTGGCTCAGCACGGTTAACGTTTCAACTCGTCGTTTCGACGTGTGCGTTTTTCTCCTACATGGATATGAAAGACGTAATAGCTTTTCCTTAGAATATCTATGATAATTTATGACTATCGCGAAAACTGACGTCCAGTTGTCCGACTTGTATCTCTTTGAGCCGAGCGTTTCTTTCAGCGGTTGTCATTCCACCGCACAAAGTGACTAATTACCTTATTGTCGACACCGCACTGGATCTAAGTGTGTCCAATCTTCTGTTTTAGACAAATATCACCGGTCTGTTTAACTTTATTCGTTTGTCTGAAATGGTATGCTGTTGAAATCACTTGTAAACAGGTGTCTAGTAGCCGTTGTAGAGCTTGGGTTCCCTATGTAAGGCAATGGTCATCATGATGTACCTTAATGCAGGAGGAGCTGTAGAATGAAAGAGCTAGTCATCATTTCACGATTTTCGAGTTTTTTTAACACTCTCGTTATATTATTTTCGTTCTTCTCTTTCATGAACAGTTCATTAATCATGTTCAGTTTCCTGCCCAGGTAGGCGTGGGTTCCATCTGAATTTCATTAAATGCGCCACACTCTTCAACGAACTTCTATATCGCGAGGATTACAGAACTTTCAGATAACCTTCTCCATTGGCCTCTAAAGCTACTAATTGCTCCTCTTGAGAATAGGAAAGAGGGCGACATTTCGGCCATATAACACTTTTCGGCTTCAGCAATTTCTCTTGTTCTCTAGGACCTTTTCTTCACTTTCTTACAAAATTGGACAGAAACGGTCGTTAGTTTGGAGTAATTTGTAAATTTTACAGCATCTTGTTAGTCTCAAACTAAGAGGAATATTGATAGCTAAAAACTGAGCCTGGTGTTTTATGACCTTTGCGAAACGACGTGACCGCTATTAATAAATGAACATGCCTCAGCTCACTGATATGATAGCAGCATTGACTCGATGCATCTGTACGCCACCGCTAGTCAATGTAGAGGCTCGATATGCGTTCCCCTCTAATGATGCTTGATAAAATCGGATAAATGGCGCATCCCTCAGGGATTGATCAACGCCGAGAGCTCTACTCTTTTCTATCTAGTTTCATTTCAGTTCGCAGTGGGTTTTTTTAGCTTAATAAAACCGTTAAAAGTCGGAAATCTTTGCTTGTGTTTTGAAAGTTTTATTTTAACACTATAATACGGTTTTTGTAACCCATGACATATATTTTCGCTACTTTATTTTTTCGATGCACATATTCCGAACACGAAAGCAAAAGAAGAAGCGGAATTCCGTCCAGCTGAACATGGATGGTGGTGTTCCCCAATGTATCTCTTGTCTTTACAGTTGCCGACGGCTCTGTCAAAAAAAGAGGATGAAGCTCTCGGCGCTGATCAATCCCTGAGGGATGCGCTATGCATTCGACTTCATTAAGCATCGTTCGGAGGTGATTGAATGCATTTCTGACCTCTCCAATGAGTTGCGGTGGCTAGCGATCTGTGGAGCTAGTGCTGCTTTCCTCCCAGTTAAGCCTGGTACCAATTTAGCCACCCAGGATGGATGGAAGGCTTGATGGGCCATAGCCGCGGGTATCAATTCCACGTGTGCTGCAGGGCGCCTCCAACCACTACGCCATTCGCGTCCATATGGCTCCTTAGAACCTTCAAATTCAATTTTTTTTTGCAAATTTTGGGTCTAAACATATACAAATTTGGAAGGACGCCTCTTTAGAATTTTATACCTGATTGACACCAAAGAGCAAACCTTTTATATAAATCAAAATAGTGCTGAACTCATGAAATGTTTCATTCATCTAAAAATAGTCGTCAGCTGTGAAAAGGCCGGCTTACTCGCGGAAAGGTCAAAGTCTCCAATTTTTTGCCATTGTCTGTGATATGTTAAACGGGCTTTTATTGTCTCTTATAGATTTCATCCTAATCGTTGTATAAGTGCGGTAACGAGATAAAAAACCCCAGCAATGAGGCAATGACTTTGGATCTTTCGTCCCACCCAGTATGCAATTGTAGGACGGAACTGAGATCTGTAGGAAAATGTCTTTGCTCGTGGTATTGGTTAATAAATTTAGACGGTCGCTCTTCGTTCTTTTTCTCTCAGATTTCTCTAAGAGCACTGTAAAACTTTATGGAAACAGATGTCTTTTGCAATTTTTCCACAACTTAGAGTTGACTTCTGTAATCAGAAATTACATCACAAAACATAAAGCGTAAAGCGTTATGCATTGATCTGTCCTCTAGGATTACGCTGCGCATTCGAGTGCATTAAGCATCTTAGAAGTGATGAAGTCCCCATTTGGTCTATGCAGTGAGTAGAGATGCTCGATCGATGTATCGTGTCAGTTTTTATTCTCCGAAACAGTCTGTTACCAAACCATTAATCTTCGTGGGATGCAGGTCATGGTCAGTCTGGAGCGCAGTAGTACTGAACCAACGGTGATGTGTATATTCCAGGGCACCTCTAAACACTGCGCCAATAAATGCACTCTAGCTAGAATCTAGACAGTAAAAAAGTATCAAATAACAAACGGAAACGACAGGCGTCAGACGCGGAGGTGTCATCCGGTGACTATCAGTACAACAACCTATGAAACGCATTTGGCCGTTTTCTTTGTCACCAGAACGTCGACTACACAACTCTTTCGACATCTTTACTTCTTAGGAAAATTTTGCTGAAATTCGAGTATCCGTATCCTTGTTTGCGATTTTGTTCTTCTATATTTATTATTTATTATTTATTACTGTTTATAAACTGACAAGAGATTGTTCTATGATGGATTTTGTTCACCTTAGAGTTCAAAACAACAACATAAACATGAAGTATTCAATCAATTGTTTCTTAAGTTAACAATTGAAGAGCTAAAAATCAGTACCTCCTACGTTATTAGAAGTTCAACAAAGTAGCCAATCTAGTAGTTCATTTGTTCACGAACCTCTCTAAAAAAGCTCATTTTCAAGCAATTCCTTTAGAGAAACGTATTCATGGAGTAATACTATTCGATTCCGTTGAATGGATAGTATTTGCACTCGATATCGTGCAGTTGTTTTTCTTAAGACGACAAAGACGTTTCAACGTCTTAATTTGCAATAAATTTTCTTATTCTGCTTTCGAACTTTGATTCTGAATGACCACGAAAACTAGTTTGTTCCAGACTATTCTGAAGCGAATTTTTATCGCAACGAAAATTTGCAGTGTGACTAAACGCAGTTACTTTGATTTGCACCTCTTCTATAGTGGAAAAAGCAAACCACGCCTCCGACATCGAATTGTAAACGAGTACTTAATAGTTAACAGTTAACTGATCTCTCGCATGTAAATAAGCTTAGGCCACTCTTCCAACACGGCGAAATGTCACCCAAGAATGCTACGGTCAGAGGATTATCATAGTAACGTCGTTATTTTAATATGTGGGACCAGTTTTTATAGCCTATCTCAGCAAGCACTTGTAGACTTTTTATTTTTCATCCTTTCATTTTTTGTTCCACCTCTCGTGAACGTTTTTATGATGACGTCCGGAAATTTTCTTCATTCCCGAGACCTTCTATTGGTGAATTCGAATATTCGGGCGAGCACGCTTATAGTAACCACAGGAATATACAAACGTTCACAACATCTACAATGTCTAACTTGTAGGGAGTTGTGTTGTAAATGCATGTGATTTGCAAAATAAGAGCGCTTGCCATGAGGAGCGTAAATGTGTGTTTCCTTATCTAAAAAACCACATTGCTATGAAAAAAATGTTTTGTAGTCTTTAGCGTGTCTAATGCTTTCCATATATCAGGATGCGCGACAAATTACACATCTATTTCTCCATCGGTTATTCTAAAAAAATTCATACAGTTTCAAAATTGTACTGTTTGCATAAAATCACGTGTTTATGTACTTAATGCAGGCACTCTCTTGTAATATGCTCTTCGGGTGTTCACAATCAAGAGTTGCTCTAGTATCTTTCCAACCACAGGAAACTTGTTTCTTTATTGTGTTTCATTGTCCATCAGAGATTGGAAGCCACCTGAACTCATGGGTGGTATAAGTCGGACATGCTGAGGTGGGTGTGCCCATTAAACCATGTGCTGATCCGTTC
Organism: Angiostrongylus costaricensis; assembly: GCA_900624975.1. NCBI lineage: Eukaryota > Metazoa > Nematoda > Chromadorea > Rhabditida > Metastrongylidae > Angiostrongylus > Angiostrongylus costaricensis. Next base: position 13,770 of record UYYA01000405.1, read on the forward strand.
ACACCGCCACCTCCTGTGTATTGGGAACAGATTGCCGCGTCAGCCAACCACAAAAAATTTCTGCTTACGAGACCACCTCGTGAAGGACTTGAATACGTCTCGTGACTATTAGTGCACCGTTTTCCAACAGTTCAGGTAAAACATTATCGATATACGTGCTGTCGAAAAGCTTCTGGGGCGCACCAGAGTCATATGATCATGATGTGGTGGTAATGAAGACAAGTTGGTAGAAAATTATCTCCTAATTAGCACCTGTACTCCTTGGCTAAGGAGTCGATGACGCTTTAGCTGACATACCTGGTGTCTGCGTCACTCAGTACGCAGTACTATCTGAGTGTTGCCTGTCACGTTGGTGTAACAGCTTGTCAGTAGATGGCAGCCACCGCGGGTGCTCACTCGTTCCGTCGCCTCACTCTTCATAACCTGTATAGTCAAAGTAGTACGCGTAGAAAATCGAGTACGCTCGTAGTGCCTCCACCACTTCCAACCAATAGTCTGCCTACCTGCACAGTACCCGTCCCAGAACCATCACTACATTCATTATACTGCTATCGAAATCCTCCATCTCGTCCGCCTTCAAGACCACCAAGTCGACCTCCAAGTACTCCAAGCCACTTATCACGCCGTAACACCGCCAGATCAGATGTGGGTGAGTTCCAAAATATGTTAACTTTTGTAATTTTTGTCGTTCTATTGCTTTTTCCACTTGCCAATTAAAAAGCCTTCTTGCAATCTGCAAATCCGAAGTGTTCCTGGTCGAGTATCTGAATGTTTATTGCTGGTATTTATGGTTACCGTGAAAAGAATGAGCATTTGACTATGCTATACCGGAAATCCACGTTGATCAGACATTGGATAGGCTGTTTTTTGTCAATATGAGTGGTGCAACTGTATTTCCGACAACACTTAAAGAATTTGCTGCATCTAGTTTCCTCTCAACTTGGTTTCCTGAGCATAGATAGTTTACTTTGATTTGATGACCAGTTCTATGGATCGCTCAAAGCAACAAATGGGGTTGAAATGTGTTAATAAAAACAATGACACAGTATTTCAAAAGAAGAACTCCATTATTTATTTCTTTAGTCAAAGACGTGGAGAAGTTTTCCAAACGCTGAAGAAAAATTTTAACCTAAGTATTCCAACTCTGCTCTTGCTAGTTGTTAGAATTACGACATTGTATTGTTATTAGTACATTACTTTTTTTCGGTGAAAAAAGGTTAATATGAGGTCCAATAGTCTCGCTCAGAAATGCTGCATGGGATTCTTTTCTCAAGGGCAGACAATGTTTACTGAAGCTGCTATAAAACTGCTCCACTTTTCAAAATCTCGATTTTTGTCGGCTATTTATTTCTGCAATAATCCTCTTTACCTATTTTTCACCAAATTAAACATCGGCCTTATGTTCGAAACTATGAAAGTTTAAAGTTAAGAATGAGTTTTCACTACTGAGATTTTTCTGAAACGAAGACTAATCAGGTGGAGTGTATAGGACCTTCTATATGAGCGATTGAACTTGATATGGTATGAATTTTCCCGTATTTCGCTTGAGTTTGAGCAAACTGTTATTTAAGTCGAACGCTAAGGTACATGTCATCAAAGATTTTCAAAAACACAGGTTGTGATCACGTTTTAATGCAGTGTTACAACAAGATGACCAATTGCTATACAAGCGAAACAAGAAGCACTGCCGTTATTCCTCTAACCACTTACTGATTTTTTCTTTCTGAAGAAGCAAATACCCAATATGAAAACGAGGAACACTGATTGAATCCTCCAAGCGTACCAGAATGATGTGAACGCTAAATTTTTTTTGGAGTTTTTATCATTCTGTGAGTTAGTTGTACGAAGGTATTCCCTTTTTCCTGTGTACCACAAATATGCAATTCTCACAACCTTCTGTATTTTCAGAACGGAAAATTTCTTTTAGGTCAGCACTCGATTTTCTGAATTATCCTAGACTGCTTACGGTGTTGCCTATATCACATGATTTTGTTTAGATAGATGAGCAACTTGTCCTCATAAATCCCATCCACGCTATAGAAGCTTCTCCACTTTTTTCACTGATGACAGATTTTGCTTTTTCTTTGTCATTTTGTGAGTTAGTGGAACGTGCCATGAATACACCTGGTAATACAGCTTATTTAAAGCTATGAAGTCATCGCTTCAAGTCGCAAGTAGTTTCTCTAGAAGACAACCCTTTGAATCGATCTACTTTCACTATCACTTTCCTAGCTCTCACTACCTATTCTAAGAAATGACATCCTATGCCATACATATCTTGCACCAGATAATTCAGGTTAATAATTTCATTCTTATACTTAAGATTGTTTAATTTGGCTTGATGTTAAGTTCGCTGCTCCACAATTAAAGGGAATTGGCTATAATATTTATTCTCCTGTTTTCCATTAAGTCTATCCTTCATTAAAGCATTAGCGACAACGTGACCTGTATAGTAATGACTAGTAAGGAGACATTGTTACCAGTATCACCTCTATAGAGGTTATTGAGCTTTCAATGCCTATTTCAGTGCAAGGACCTTTATCCTACATTTCTTGCAATCAATTGATAACTTGCCCAACATAGATGTGGCTAGCGTCATTAGAGAAAATCTATGTTCTGCACTTAGGAACATCCAAAAAACCTTTCCTAGAACAACTTCGTTGTCTGATAATTAGACTAACAGTTGACTATTCCTCCAATTCTAATCGTTATTAGTGCATCGTAGTTATCGCTTGAAATGTGCTAGTATAATAAATACAAGCGTAGGCTTTACATGAGGTGAGAAATAGTTCCAAGGGCTGACTTGACTTCAATGTGTTTATGTGATGAACGATAGTAACACGTTTTTCTATATATAACCCGTCATCACATCCACTGTACGGACTACTTGCATTCGATCCATTTTCATCGTATTCATCGTTCAAAGAGATCTTCAAACATGTCGTGTGTTGTTTCTACTGGTGCTCGAGGATTTCGTCTTCTGCATGGATGTCTTAGAATGCGGGCCGAGTCGACTCTCTTGCGAACTTGGAGATAGCCGAGTTAAGGCGTTCACTTGTGGATTGCGTAGAGCTTTGGGAGGTGGTCGAACCAGTACTTTACTTCCTGATGAAGTTCGTCTGATGGATAACCACTACGCTACCTCCTCCCCATGGTAGCATGTACTAGATAAAGCATATGACAGGATAGAATATGTACCATTCATATTTATACAGCTATACAACGTGATCTCTAATCCTGTAGTGCTCTTAACCACACAAGTCTTCTGGTTCTTGAGATGCCATCGTCTACTAGCAAGGAACCAGCAGGTTCGTAACAGCCCAAAAATTAGGCGTCGTTCTATGCGCTGGCAATATAAAATTAGACGTCTTCGAGAAACCGTAAAACACTTCCCTTGTTCATTACATTTTGGAGAGCCATATGTAAGATATGATTGTCAGAGTGACCGCAGAACTGTTCACCTTTCTCTTCGTTTGCTCTTTAAGTCGCGCCTTTCACTGTTTATTCGCATGCCTCTATTTTTTCCTTATTAGTTTTTTCAATGCTGTTTCTGTACAAGAACGTATTTACGGAAAAGCTTAAGGTTTTACCGTGAAACAATTATTTCGAAGAAACCATTCATACAACAAATGGTCAATTTTAGATATGTCTCCTTCGAATTCTTTATTCAGTGCAATTCTAAGGCGAACAACTCTGAAAACATTTCATCGCATACCGTTCTATAGTTGGGCAATCAATCATAGAGGTGCTATGTTGTGGTAATAAAATGGTTGTTGAATCGACTAGGATTTTGAAGCGCTCACACTCTAGTACATGCTTCTGAACTATAAAATTAAAAACACCCAGCAGCATATCAGTTCGCGTTTAGCCCAGTAACTGCAGATTTGATGCAAAACACACCTGGTTACCTGTTCGATCTAGCAAATTGGACTAATCGGTCCTGCATTCTCTCAAGGTAACCGATTTGGCACCAGAAATACCTGGAATTGTGAAAAAAAACTGATTTAATCTATCACATTTGTTGTGAAGCGCCAATAGGCATTTAGTCACCATTGAGTTGCTCAATAGAGTCGAATGCATAGCGCGTCTCTAAGCGATTAATCAACGTCGAACGCTTTTACGCTTTTTAGCAGCTGATGTTATCCCTAGCTTTTCTCTGTTATGCTTGCGGTCTTTGCCTATACAACTGTGTATCTCAAGAAATCTTGCACTCTGTATTTCCTACTAAGGTTCTTTTTTCGACAACCCATTATTCCTCGAAAAGCAAATTGTTGTGGCATTGTTGTATACTTGTTCAATCTCACCAGAATTCGTAGTTACTTCACAATAGATCATTAAACTTTGAGCCTTCCTTTCCAAATATGTTAGGTCTAAGGTCATAGAGTAAGAATAATTACTCTAATAAACCTTACGTTGTTTTCTTCTTTATCCTAGTGGTCATGAGTTAATATGAACTCATACCGGTTCAATTTTCCACCTAGCAAATGCGTCCTATTCTAATCTTATATCTAAAGTTCGATTTTTCGATGGACCATAGTGATAATTCTCAGCTATTTTTGGTTTCTACATGTCACCTAAATTATTGTAAATGATTATCCATCTCTTCAGAATATTTGGAGTCGTGTATGTATTGAAATAAATCTCGCTTACAATGCAATGACGGTATATTCTACATTTGGTAGCCACTTAAGCAACATATATTATAGTGTATGTTGATACTTTATTTATCCGCTCGTTTCATATAAGAACTGAGGCCCAACAAAGCGACTTGAAGTCGCTTTAACAAACATAACATAACAAACAAATACCGGCAGTGGTCGGTTTACCCGTCCTGCATATGAGTGCTAATCCACTCGTGTTGAAATTTAACGGTTGAGAAAGCAAAATTAGCCGGAACACCAGAAACTGTGAAATGGATTTTGCATTAACGAGATCATGTAAAAGTGAAGAACAGTTTGAGTAAAAAAAATTGTCTTCTATTCTGCACATCTGTTCTTACCAGCACACCTGTATTTCTCGTCTTCGTCTTTTCTGGATCTTCAGCTTACTTTCTTACTCCCAAGATAACACTACTATTTCCTCTTCGAGCTATGGTATTCATTTCCAAAACTTTGGAACGCAAAAGGTAAAGGGAAGCGAGAAGATAGAAGCTCAAAGAAAAGCATATTTATGCCTTAAACACTCCTGTACCTTCTAGTACACCTGTCATTCACTTCATCATAGTGTTTTTTAACAATACATCGTTGCTCCTTCAAACTTCTGTTTCATCCGCATGGAACAACAACTAATTTCATGCCTACTGCATATATACTATAGCTCGGACGGATTAAAAAATGCTCATAAAAGCTCTCGGCATTGATCAATTCTTGAGGGATGCGTTATGCATTCGTCTTTACTAAACATCGTTAAAGGTGGTTGAATGCATATCTGGCCTTTACAATGACTCGCGGTGGGCTACCGATGTATCGAGCCAGTGCTGCTATCCTCCCAGGCTAGTCTGGTACCAATTTGCCATCCCCGGTGGGATAGGAGGTTTAGACAGCATGCGGCGCAGGTTGATCCTATGTGTACTGTAGGGCGCCCCTAACCATTGCGCTACACGCTCTCTTGACGGATTGCAGCGCAGCAAAAATGAGATTTACCGTTTTTCCAAGTATAAACAGTGGTTTTACGATAGCTAAAAGACTAGAAAAGTTGAGGACTTAGTATACTTTTAGAAGAGACTTCGCTTTATCGCTCTAAGAAAAACGTAACTTTTCTGAAATGTTATTTCCATTCAAAAACCAGATTTTCGAAAGTAATCCAATTTTTATGTTGGCACAGTTACGAAACTTGTATCTTATTGGCAAACATCTCTAGATTACGGTAGTCTTTTGGAAAGGTTTCCTCAGCGATTTACCAATTTGTAGTAACAGAGGACATCCATCAGCGTGGAACATCAATAATCAAAAAGGGACACTTTTGCATACTTTTCATTGCCAGCATTGGTTGTGATGCGTACTGTTATTATCACGAATAATCTCCCGCTACTAAAAGAACCCGTTCGGAATAAAAAGATTGCTTGTAAATTGTTATGTGTTAAGAACAGCTCTTTTCACACCTCCTCACTCGTATGTATTACACCAAATGCACCTCAAGCGTTCTGTGCTAAATATCGATTTAGTTTTCTTATATAAAAATGCCTTATTTTTTTCTCCCAAATTTCATTCAGAAACCATCACCCAGCTATAAATGTTTGTTATACGATATACGGCTTTTATAGCCAAGGGACTCTGAATGTTGCATAGGCGTTGTGAACACTTACGACTCTCCCACTGAGAAGATTTCTATACGCCTTATTTCCCGGATAATAGCGTCCTGTAATGGCCAGGCTCAAATTTCTGGCTGAAATCACACCAATTCAGCAAATAGTCGGGAATTCCTTTCTGATTCTGTTTTACAAATATATTCGTGTCTAGTACAAACTGATATGCACGTCTGTAATAGTTACTCGTGATGGGCTCACTAGGAGTTGGCCGTATATTCCAAGTAGTTCAAAACCGTACTTTCCGACTCCCATTCAGTGATTTGGCGTTCTTATCTTCTTTGCCGGAAAACTACCTTCCTGAATTAGTAAGAGGTAGTTATATGACTTTTTGTTTTGTTAATATTTGCTTAAGAGATGCAACTGGAAGATGAAAGGAAGGAGGCCAGTCAAAAACTGTGGAAATCAACGTAGAGCTCACAAGAACTCGCTATCGTTTGTACGAAAAAATATATACATGAATATGATACGTCAAAAACCTCGCTAATGAAGGAGTTTATCTCAAATATGAAATGAGCAAAGTGCAGAGCCTTATTGACTCCACCCTTAATTGAAAATTTCGTTGATCGTTGATCTTACTAAAGGAGCTTTTTTTGGCGTGTACCATACCAAACCTATTTATCACTTTCGAGAAGAGTGTTTCGTTTTTTATCTGTGATTTTAACAAATCTTCTGGTTGAAAAGTATTGCTGCTCCTAGTTATAATTTTACCATAGCATTTTTTGTTTCCGAACAATTTCGGAGTAATTCGCCACTTCTTTTCTCAGAGAAAGGTAACGAATTCACCTCTGTTTGATGAACTTCATTGATGAACGAAGATTTTGATTAGGATTTTTTTAGAAAACATTGGCCGTGTGAAGTGGGACGAGTTCCGCAAAGATGGCGATGGCATTCTTCAAGAAGATGTAGTACCAAAGGTTCCATTATGGAAGAAAGCATTGAAGGCATAGCTTTCCTCTCATCCTGTAGAATTTTTTCTTTTAGAAAATCCTATTCAGCTAAAATCACAGTGTAATTTTTTGTTGAAACAGTGTGTACTGATTTATAGCTACTGAAGATACTTCTACCTCACGTCGGATTGAACATCCTTCTGCTGTCATATATTGCAATGGGTGCAATAATGTTTATTTGGCTTGAGGCTGACAATGAGCTGAAAAGTCGGAAGGTTTATTTTGCTTCATTTTACTGTAAGGCAATGTGTTTTATTTATGAAAATTAGAACCGATGCAGAAAATATCGATCTCTACACAGTCCAGTTTGTTTGTTAACCACTGTGGATCGTATTAATAGTTAGTGTTCAAATGGATTTTGCATCGGCGACTACCCTTTCCAAGGTCTCACGTGCTATCCGCCGCACCAACGGAGGCCAAAGAGAGGCAGTAGATAAAAGTTAAACATTGTGATTTCGACTGCAGTATCAGCTTAACCATGTCCTGTTCCAATTTCTGTTCCTAGATCATAGGCGTTGACGGGTGTTGATGAGACACCGTTAGGATAAAAAGCTGGCTGAGAGAAAGGGAAAGCAACGGCCTCGATTGGTGTGATGGATAGCAAATGACACTTGACACTTGAATGGTCTGTCCTCACTTGCCTGTCCTGTTCCGGATCCCAGCGTAATTTCCATTTTTCTGGGTCTTGTTGGTTTAGGCGTTGTGGTTTTCTAGAGTCCCGAGGTCAGCCAGGCCGAATAAGCCTTAGGTCGTCACCACCACAGGCAGTCGCCGCCAGTATTGATCAGAGGGAGATTTGCCACTAGCCACTATGCGATTAGCTTGATACCAGGTTGGTGGTGGATCCTGGTATTGATTTACTTTTAGCTGGGCTTCCTGATAGAAACGCCGAATCCTTCTGAGCTTGGGAGGCCCTGCCAGGGAATGAATTGCCCGCTGTACATCACAGTCCGACATCCAGGAACACCTCCCAGCCACGATGAAGCGGTAAACCGTTGGGAGGATAGCAAATGAGATAATTATGGGTTCAAAGCCTGTGTAAGGTGCCAAATTTTGCTCATAACTCAACGTCCTTGTCGTTTTATTTTACATTGCATCCTACCATGGAAAAAGAATAGGCAGGAAATAAAAGTTGAACAGTTTTGGTTATTTCAGAAGCTCTTTGTTTAAAAGCTGTACTGCCAAGTGCGACATTTAATTCAAGTTAACTAGTCTGGATGGGGACTTTAGCTGGGAAATCAGATTTACTTCATAGCGTATTTGGTTTTTATTTTGCATTTGTAATAGATCTCGAACTACGTCGCCGTCCTTGCATGCTAAGAAAAGTCGGTCCATCTGTCAAATCTACGGAATTTCCCATTACGACCTTTGCATTTTCAAGAATCTGTTGATTAAATTTCAAAGGTCAGAAAATTTTGAGAAGTCCACAATTCCTCGCCAGAATGCTACGCAAGGAAGAGAATCAAATTAAGAAATAAGTGCTACGGAATAGTGAAGACTAAAATGAAAGGAGTTGTGTATGTTGACCACAGCTACAGCTCTCTTCTATTCTAATGCTGCAGTGGAGCAAAAGTGAACTTTACAAGAAAAGGAAGAAAGATCTTGAGTTTAGCACTTTATCCTAGTAGAACATTTCTTTAGGCTTTCAGTGTATGCTTCTAATTTACTTGGGTATTACTTCTAAATTCTTCGCTCACAAGAAAACGAGTATAACTTAGCGATTCATACAAGAAAATGCATATAAGTTTTAAGACTATGCCACAATTTAATTTATTATTACTGCCTACTCTTTTTAACAACAGGCTATAGTGCGAAATATAACTGTTTCACAAAATATTTTAAAAGTACTGAAAGTACAGTCCTCGAAGCCTTTTTATTGCAGGAGAAACTACAAAAAATCTATTCTATGTATGATAGAATTATCAACGAATCTACTTCAATGTGTTCAGGAACAGTATATAATTCTAGTCAGGTAATATTTTATATGAGTTTGAGTGCTTGAAGACCTTCCTACCACGCTCATTACTTTGGTATCTCAAGTGTAAGCTCTATGTTTCGGCACTGTATATCCTTCTCATTCTTTTTATATTTAGTGCAACATTTTACTTGTTTATTTTCTCAATTCTCGCCTCCCAGCGGATATGTAGTGAAGAACATAGTGCTTGTTGCTGAGATATTTGCAAAACTCTGGACCGCAGGTGTCTATGGTGGGGAACGAACGCGCTATTGTCCTTTCCGGGGAGTAACGCGTTCACCACCACACCATGCGGGTCCTCTGTTGAAAATTATAGAAGGCAGAAAACAAAACGTTAAACATAGTGCTTGTTTTCTCCATGAAGCATTGTACACGCGTTATTCAGCGTCCTACATTCACATTTATAGGTAGATCTTCGTTTGCGACCATTATTACATATTTTATCAAGAACGCATGAGTACGACGATAGATTCACAGAGAACGGGCAACTGTGGAATGATGCTGAAGGTGACATGACGACAAGGTGAGCGGTTACTTCATTTTGTACTTTTGTTGAATTCGGAGATAGAAACTTCCGAAATCATGTCTACAGTGATGTCTTTCTCGTTAGAACTCTTTTTCCCTAAACTTTTAAATCAAATCCATTTTCTATCGTTGTTGAGCACTTTATACGCTTCGCTGAATTGCAGGTGGTCTTTTGCAGCAGCCGTTCTATACGCATTAACTGTGATCACCTCAACGGGTTAGTCCTTTTCTCACCATTTTGTTTTACAAATCCGCCTCATTGAAATAATACTAAATGCTCAACTTGAATAAGCTCTTCATTCATTCAGTGTTTCCATTTGAGTCATTTCGTTTTATATTTAGGCATCTATTCAAGAATAAATACCCCAACTTAATAGTTCTTCTTTTCTTTTATCACTGGACTAAAACTTTGCTTTAAAGTCGTCTACTAAACTTTTATTAAAGACATGGTAAAGATTTTCCAAGTTTGCAATGAACCAGTTTGATTGTACTCTGCATTGGACATCACCATCAATGTTTTATCTTTTTCTGGTATTTCACTGGCACCTTTAGCATTCTATAAGGAAACTCTTTATTATATGCGTCGTCTTCTCGTTCAGCAATCGCGCTTGTTATGCAACATACATTTACTTCGATACAAAAATACACAATACAGCAGTGTCTAACGTTGCAGCAGTATCGCCTCCTTCAGTCATCAAGCAAATGCAAGAATAATTGACTGCTCTAGTCTTGCTTAGTGGAGGTCACGTAAAAAGCGGCTCCGAAGAAGATGATACTGCCGAAACGTCAACTACTGCTGTATTGTGTGTTTATTACTTAAGCAAATGTAAGCTGTATAACAACCACGCGATTACTGAACAAGAAAACGATGCATTCGTATTCCAATGCCAAGGTTAATAGAAAGTCGATCACTGAGACTCTTCATTATGTCTTTTTATATATTTTCTAAATGCTGCTCTGAAATGTTGCGCTTATTCACCGCTTTGGACAAAACAAATTATTTTTCAATGTTTCGTCCCAAGTTCTCTATGCAAGCATGAGCAACAATATAAAAGACAGGACATGGTGGCATAAAATATTTCTTTCCTGATGTCAGTCAAAACCAATTATACCTTCTGTTCATGATTGCAATATTTTTGTCCTAATAGGGTTTAATATGATTAACTAGGAATCACGATTCTAAAAAAATAAAATGATAAAGCTCTCGGCGTTGATCAAATCCTGAAGGATGTGCCATGTATTCAACTTCATTAAGCACCGTTGAAGATAATTTAATGCATATCTGACCTTTACAATAACTTGCTGTGGCCTACCGATCTATCGAGCCAGTGTTGCTCTCCTCTCAGACAAGTCTGGTACCAATTTTCCGACCCCGCAGGGATGGAAGGCTTGGTGGGCAATGTGCACGGAGATCGATTCCACGTGTGTGTTGCAGGCTGCTTCCGACCCACTGCGCCACACGCGCTCTTTTTAATCAAGATTAAGAACTTTAAAAGCACATCCACCTTTATATTACTGTAGCAGATGTGATAGGCACGCAGTTCTTCATTGACAGTGACAGTTGTGGTTTTTTTGTTGTTGTTGTAGTCGATTGTCGTCCACGCAAATACTGAGCTCGAAAATCAAGCTTTTGGAGGAGATTCCCAACTTTTTAATACTGAAAGTATTTACTACGCTTTCACTCATTCCAGTATCACATTGAGGATTCTTATAGATTGCTTTTCCATAATAGATGACATTTAAATTAAATTTTTCGCTTGGACGACCTCTATTAAAAGTTTGGCCGGCGATTTATAATAAGAGTTTCATGTCCTTCCAAAGTCATCCATGTCAAGCTCAGAATATTGTGAGCATACATCTAAGACGTCTAACGGTGAGACAACTAAGAACCAAATCTTTATTACCGGTACTTGTTATTGGTACCATTTCTAAAACAAGTCGTGCACTACTACTCAGCATGGAGAGGGTCTACATCACCAAAGTAGTTTCCACAAGAATCTAAAAGCTGCAGATAATCTCTGGTTTTACGTGATAGTAAACGAACAGCAAGTAAGGAAACTGATGTGACTGCAAGAGAAGGTCCTATCACCTACCGTTGCATGATGGGATAGGTATAGATCTTGTCACACATCCATCCGATACTAAATATGTTTATCAATGGCGAACTCCTAGCACCTCACCTAGCTAACTCCCGTCTACAAGCTCCTCTTCAGTTAAATATCACTATCACAACTGCTACTAAGGCACGTGTGCAAGAGATGAGCCAGCTGAATGTTTTCTATAACCAGTTGTATGAAATCACCAAAAAAGGAAGGGCTTTTATAAATTCGTTGTAGACGACTTTAGAGCTGAAGAAAAGAGAACTAGAGTTAGTGAAGTCAAAAATTAGAAAATTTGGTAGAGTGCGTCTAAGAAATATAAATGGAAATCGTATCGTGTACGTGTCAGAGATAAGCTCGCAGCTAGACATAGGAATCACCAAATGGCGCAACTGGCATGGAGATCGATGAAATCTTGGCGCAGGGAAGATTTCGCCCCCTGACATGTTCGTACTAACATTTGTCTCAATTAGCCTGACAGCCGCCTCCTCTGTGCGGAGATTCTAATCATTCAATAGCTGGAAAAGAACTGTCATCGCACGAGAAGAACACTACAACTCGTCTATAACAAAAACTGGCGGATTATCACCAAGCAAGTGGAATTTACGACGGATTGCTTCCACGAACTTGAAATATATGTAAAGCATTCTTCAAATAGAAAATAGATCTCATCTCTACCTTCGCCAAAAAACTACTTGAAAGGAAATGATAATTGAAGCTACTTCCAACCGCCAATATGTACCAGTTGCAGAAGACGCATGCAGGAAAATTTACAACAATGTAGCCTTGAAAAACTATCGAAAGGAGCTTTGCAGGCGTAATGAAACACCACCAGCACCTATAATAGTACGTTACGTTACCAATCTCATGAATAAACGTGAGTTTTCCACCACTTCAGGCCCTATCACGGAACTGACAGCAGCAAAGTCATACTCCAAGGTTTCCCCTTACACAACCTCCTATCATTCGCCAAAGCCACACTGAAACCAGCCTGAATTAAATTCTTCTCTGAGTATATTCCGTTATATCTTTCAATTAGCATGTATTGAAAGGTTAGATTAAGTCCACCCAATTGAAAAAACAAGACACCGCCAAGTGTTTCGTTACATTGGTCTCGTTGAGGTCGCGTAGAGCAGTCATTAGAGGTGCCCAATAATGCACACATGATCATTGCTTAGGTCCGGTGCCCTAGGCACACCAGGCTTTCCATCTCTGGGGATGGACAAATTGGTACCAAACCAGTCTGGAACAATTGCAGCACTGACTTGATTTATTGGTAGGCCACCTCAACTCGTAGAATAGCCCAGACGTGCATGGATTTACCTTTAACGATGCTTGACGAAGTCAAAAGCATGGCCGGTCCTTAAGCGATTGATTAAGACTGAGAACATTATCCTATCATCTCTATCGGTTCCATCGAAAACAACCACCTTTCCATCCTCCTAATGTCCCAACCTTTGTCGATTAAGAAAACAGGTACAACAGTCTTGAAACAAACGCCTTCTTAGGTTTCACTATGCGAATGATGTAGTAAGTGTGCATACGACATTATAATCATTCAATCACCCTTCACTATACTCGAGGTAAAATGAATCCAATGGCGCGAAAGCAAAGCTGTACAGCGTCGGGTTTTGCAAAAGGTAATAAATTGTTCTAATTGGGAATTCAAGGACGTTCGCATGGATATAACATTCTACTTTGAGGGTAACATCGGCATCTTTCCACATACCAGCACCTGTGCTCAGACAGCCCGGCGAAGCACCGAAAAAATGGAACTGCGAATTAATCCGAAGCAACCTAATTCACTGAAAGCTCATATTGGACAAAAAGAAATTAGAGCTATGGTTCTTTTACAGCGGACACTACAGCTTACGTATACCTTGGCCGTTCAGTTAATATGTAAGCTACATTAAGAAGGACTTCTGCAGAAAAGTGTCGAGGAACTTTTGCGGTGTTTGGATCACATAAAGAGAACACTGATCGACCGGCACATGAGAAGTCTTTTTTAGCTCGATCCTTCTACAGCTGAAACCTGGCATGGCATCTTAAACGTTTCGAATCAAATACCGCTCATACAGCGTCTGAACGCCTGCAACAAGACCGATGTACGCAGCATAAAATTGGATTACGCAGTTCAGTAGTCAGAAAAATGTTTCGACGTCAAGAGTGTTGACCAATAGCTACAAATTGCCTGGAAGTTTCTGTAGTTTATTGAAGCAGCAGTTGCAGCTGGAAACGATTTTTGAACTACGGAATGGTAGTGGTGGGCGATATCGTGCACCGTGCATTAGACGGAAAACGGTAATGGACAACGGTCGCAAAAGTATGAAACGTGTTCAGGCCCACACCAGTCGTTAAAGGATACTATCGAAGCTTTCTTTAAGGTTGGGAGCACTAAATTATTTGAGGAGATCAATTCTATCCCCTACCTTCGAAGTATGACGCCGCGTTTTCAAATAAGGTTCCGTGCCCTTTTGTTCTTTTTGCACTCCATTTTTAAAAGCCGACCCCATTTTTATTGCCAATGCTCTTGTTTTTATGTTAAATTGCGTCACATTCAATCAATTTTGACATAAAAACTGAAAAAAAACACAGTTGAGCAATTTTTGTGCATATTCTAACGCCGACACTAACCTCTAGAACCGTTTGCAACGTTAAGGTTGCATTTAACCAGATAAGTGTTAAGGTTTATACAATAAAACTTGCTTTCAATAGGTCCGTGTCAGAGAAAACGTTAAAGACAAGTTGCGCATGACACTCATCCATCAATGATCATCATTTGGAAAGTTAATTACGGCAAATTTATATAAGTTGATTTAAGAGATTCAGAAAAACCAAGACATAAATGAGGCAAAAGTTTCAGTATATTTTAGCTGATTTGGGTAATGTAAAAAAGAAAAAAAGCTAAGCAAATGTTTCTCCCATGAATGTAATGAATACTAACGACCCAGTCTTTATAAGGTCCTTTGTACTTGTTTTGTGAACAAAACGATTACCTTATCGACCAAATTGTGGTGAACGAATAAAAACGGATTCTGTCGAGTCAGCGACTTTCAATTGCAAGGTTAGACATGGTTGAACGGCCGGAACCCTACCAGAGCAAGGTTTGCGTTAAAAACTTGATGCGACTTTTCGTATTCGACAAGTGGAGAAAGCGATTACAATTTGTTCAATTCCTATGAAATCACAATGGCAGCGAAAAATTTTCAAGAAATCCAGAAGATTTACTGTAAACATCGTCGTCCTCAGGGTGCACTGACTAACCGAAAGAGATCAATCCTGTTCTAATACGAGACCTCACCACAAGTGCGATACGTAGGGTTGTAGAATTTCTAGGAGTCAAAGCTCTACGTCACACAGAATGCAAGTTTTATCGATCACTGCTATCAGAAATCACCCGTCAACGGGATTGATCTGGAGAGCCCAAATCCAGTTAAGCTGAGGCTATAGATGTAATTCACAATGTTGACTTTCTGTTTACTGCCTTTTTACTAGTTTTCACAGCGGGATATTATTTGTGAAACAATCGCAGTGATGCTGAAATATTTGAAAAACAGCGAACCACAGGTGTCTGCGCTATTGTCGAACGTGGTATTGTCTTTTCCGGGTAGTAACGCGCTCACCACACCATGCGGGTCCTTCGTTTCACCTCTCAGTTAGTTCATTATATATGTCTGAAAGCTACAAAGAGTGATTTTTGAGACATTTTGATTGATATGGCAGATATTTTTACAATAAGAAGAATCGTAATGTCATGCATGTAAACGGAAGCTTCATTGTTACCTTGCATGCGAATTCTATGCTTTCTTACCTCATGCAATTATTGTTAGGTTAATTGATATATAGCTGCAACATACAGTGGGACAATTATATGAACAGATAAAAAACTTTATTCGACTAACCTTTCGGCGTTTTCATCTGCTTTTCGGATTAATTCGATCCTAAAGAAGATGAAGACGTTAAGACGCTGATCGAGTAGTTTTTTTTTCTTGGTCAACCTTGTGTTAGCTCATCATTGAAAGAATGAATGTTGATTGGGCATGGAATGCTTAAACGAAAGTCGGCCTTTGAAATATATGAGAAAATATAATATTCGCTTACAGGTTACGATCATGTTACTCCGACTACGGATCCCGGTAGAATTTTTACCGTGTTTTTCGGTCTCATTGGCATTCCACTTATGTTCATAACAGCAGCGGACATAGGAAAATTTCTATCAGAAATAGTAATTAGGTGAGTGGTAAGACTGCTACGTTCATTGATCAACCTGTTACTCCTGTATACTTGTGGTAGATGTAAAATTCATTCAGCAATATCTCACAGTGAGCAGTAAGCCGGCCCTAATGCGCGACGTCTTTGGCTATTTCTAAAACGGTCAGAACAGCCATTCAGAATATGTTCTCGACCGGTAATTCAAGGCACCCAAAGAGCATGTTCCACTCTACTGAGTTAGGCAGCGTTATATTAATCTGGTTAGAATTGAAATCCATGTGTGTTTTTAAAGACGACTGCGGTCCTATGAAGAGAAACGGCATTTTTTTAGGCGGTTACCTCCAAAAGAATGGGGTACGACTACTTCATGATTTGAATTTTTCCCACGCAAACGCATATCTGTGCAATCAACTCGAAAGCACGCCGTGAATTAGGAAGTCGTCATTTATTTCCATCACAATCCCTACAGGAAACTATGAATTCGCATTTCTAGTCACTAGAGAAACCATGAAATTTCTCCACTGTTCCGAAGCACCATAATGAAAGCACCCACATTTCTGTTGGATCAACTGATAACTAGGTATCATGAAAGTCTGTTATATTCGCTAAACATTCATCAAGAATATGTGGTGATGTATTTTACCTTGTCAACCACACTGGACAAGTACCCAATGATTCCATTCAAGTGGCTGCGAATTTCTTTCAGAAATTCTCCAATTATGAGATCCTGTAATTTTCGTGAGACAAGCCCAAGTTCACTAGGAAAATACGCTTTGTAATTCATTTTTTAGTTGAGCAAACAAGACGGAAAAACAAATTGCTGAATTGCTCGAATATCTACAGCCAAATAATAGTAGATTTGCAGCGAAACGATAATCCGAACTCTCCAGCAGAACACATACATGAATGCTCTTGCTTCCATGGCTATAGCTTTGGTCTCACCAACAACATTTGTTGGAAATTTGTTGCATATTTTTTAACTCAAATTCTTCAGAAAGTGGTTAGAAATGTTACACAACACAATGCACCGGAGATAAAGTAATAATCGAGGTCCTCAATGAGTGTCTAACCAAAACAGTAAGGAAGTCGATGTTAATATCGTCACCGCTTAGAGTGAAGGAAGCAACACCATATTTCTGTCAATGGCACATAATACTCATAATACTTTTATTTCATTTAAAGATTTTTCTCGCCTTCATATTTTAAGGTCTTATGCAAAATTACTGGAATTCTGGCACTTTATTGCTTCAACTGTGGAGTTGCTTCGCACGAACATGTTTGACGGCGAGATCGATTCAGTAGACTCTTTGTAAGTTTCCATTAATGAATTTATACCGATAGACTGCTTGTGATGAAAATGGTTGACACCGATTTAATGTTTTTTCTTCAAAAATATTACCGGTAATCCTTTGATATACGTTTTCGAGACCCTACCTTGTTTACAGCTAGTTTTCTAGAAGAAGGCTTATTGTAAATGAATATATTTCCTATAATATCTGCTTATTTGTTTTGTTTCCCATGTCACCACATCTACTCTGCGGACCCCAAAAATTCTTGCCTTTGATTTGTTTCATTGCATCCATTGTCTACGTAGGTTTTCGAACTTTTTTCGTGCAGCCTTGGTTGCTGTGTGAAAATTTTCGACGTCTTCACCAATATCACTGAGTCATGGATGAATCGATTCTCTTTGAATTCTAGAAACAGTCGAGCCAGAGCTTTCTTTCCTAGTTAATTTGCAGGAAGTGAACTATTTGCAGACAAGTCTGTTACCAATTTCCCGTCCCCATAGGATGAGAAGCTTGTTGAGACCAACGAGGAGTCGACCCACCAGCGTTCTCATCATGAACAGCATCACTAACGTTGCGTTAGTTAGCCGCCTCCTCTTCTACAATATTAGACTGGTATTATGTCTGGTTGATCCTTTAGCAAGGTTTAAGTCATTTATTTCTTCGACGGTTTCCTAGATTGTCTATTTCGTATGGTTTCATCGTGTTGCTGAAGTATAGCTGTTCAATGTGTTCGGTTTATTTGTTGAATACGGCATCTTTCATGGTCAGACCCGTGTTGTTCATGGTTTGTCCGTCTTTCTGAAGGCTCTTCACAACGGTCTCACATCCTTTTCCATATCGTCTACTCTGGTGTCTCTCAGACTATTAGAGGTTCCTCCGGCCGTTTTTCAGGGTTAACTTTTGCCAATCAATTATTGCCTCTCAACTGTTTGCTGCCTCATAGTGCATGAGAGGTGTTCCCTGGGTGTTGGGGTGCGATGTGCAACAGGGGGACTCATCCTCCCACCAGAATCCACCACCATCCTGGTATCAAACTAGTCGCATAGTGGTAAATCTCCTTCTGATCGACATGGGAGGTTGGTGACGACCTAAGGCAGACTTCGACCAAGTTAACCTCGGGACTCCAGGGAACCACAATAGCTAAGCCGGCAACACACGGAAAAGTGGAAATTTTTCTGGGGCCCTCACGAGCAGTGAGGAAGGGCCACTCAGTGTCAAGTAATCCATTATTGCTGATAATGCGCAGACACACTGTGTTTCATTTCTGCCTCATGAGAGACCACTGGGTTGATTCCTTTCGACATAAAGCTTCTCTCATTTCTATTGTTCGCTTTCAGTTTAGTGGTACTTGTATGCATTTCACTTTTATTCGTTTCTAGTAATGGTGGTGATGTTATTCTAGTGAATCTTGATTGCTGTAGAACGTATGGTGTCCATCTCTGTTATATTTCCGGTAAACCCCTTCTTTGCAAACAAATGGCCGGTGGAGTGTCAATCCACTATTATAGCACAAATTGCGATTCCTTGTTATGTCCATTACTTATTCGCAAGTTTGCACCTTCTAACTCTTTCTTGGCGCATATCCTGATTTTTCGCAGTGGAAATAGAACGGGGTTACCTTTAATTGTTTTGTTTGACCGTGTTCTTGCATTGTGAGCAACACTTTAGCATGTCCTTGTGTGCCCTCTTAATATGAAGGTCTTCTCACTTCTTTTCTTATTTCGAATTCTCCGCTGATACATTCCCTAACCACTTTCAGTCATTCCACTTGGCCATCGTTATTGTCCTTGTTGTGGCGCCGTTTCTGAATGTTTCTTAGAAACACTTGGGAGCTCCTGCTTATACGCATCCTTGTCTGTTGTCTTATTTTTCGTGGTTGGTTGATTAACTTGAGCAAAGATTTACATAATGTTTTTTCTTTTTGAGATGTTCTCCTTATAAATGAGCTATGTTGTCGGTTTAACTTTGTTGGCACGTGCTTGTTTACCACCTCGTTCGTTTTTAGATAAAAAAGGATAGAGCTCTCGGCGTTGGTCAATCCTTTAGAGATGCGTCATGCGTTCGACTTGATTAAGCACCGTTGGAGGTGAATGAATGCATATCTGGCCTTTACAATGACTCACGGTGGCCTATCGATGTATCGAGCCAATGCTACTATGCTCCCAGACAAGTCTAACACCAATTTATCGACCCCGGAGGAATGGAAAGCTTGGTAAGCCCACGGCGCGGGGATCGATCTCATGTGTATTGCAGGGTGCCTCCGACCACTGCGCCACACGCGCTCATTTTTAGATATGCTGTTAAGATAAGATGAGATGTTTTTAGATAAGCTATTAGTATTTCTGATCATTCTTGTGTTATTTCGTATTGCTTGTGGAATTCTTCTGCTTTTTTCTTGGTTTGCTGTAACATTGTAGTTCTCTAGTGCTAATATGAGCTCGTCGATTTCCGTTTACTTACGCACGTTTCATTTTTATCGGTTTTTTTGCAATAGGCTTACATATTGCTTTCTTTTGTTTTCTTTCTTTATCTTTCCATCCTAACTTTATAGTCACTCGTCCTCGATATGACGAAGGCTGCTACTTAAAAAATTATATGAGATTTAGATATGAAAAGTTTCAAATACCACGAGTAATGAAAAACCACATTCTTTGGTAGGAATTTTTATCCAGAAGTTCGTTCATTAAACTCAGTCGCTACAATCAGCGTTATATTTCAACAAGATTGAAAAAAAACAGGTACTGAAGGGATCTATCTGCTTGGAGGGAGGGGGTGGATTGTAAAGACAGAGTAATTTTATAGAAATTCGAACAGTATTTCTATCTTACTTGTTTCAATATAGACAGCTGAAGAAAAAACGTCGAGAGTCCGATGAAGAGACGTCAGAAGACGACGAGGACCGCCTACAATTGCCAATAGCGTCATATTTTGCTCTGATCATAGGTTATTGTTGCATTGGAAGTCTTCTATTTAATACATTCGAGAAAGGTCCCATATGGTAAGTTGTTTCATGTATGTTCTCGTTGTCAACATTTGAACAGAATAAACATATACATTACTCGCATGCAGAAATACTAAAAAGAGCTGTATCTGTAGACAAAGCTTAATCACAGATTAAAATTCTACAGAATGGATATCAGAGAAAGAACAGTGATCACATCGATAATATACGTTTTCCTATTCATTAAGAAATCATTAAAATAGGCATATCAGAGATGTTGGCTGTTTTGAACAGTTTTCGTTTGTGTTAGGGTTATGCGAAAATAGTGATTAAAATTTCAAAAATTATATGAAAGTAAAATACTAATTTTCATTGCTCTCCCAACGGTTTACCGCCTTGTCGTGGCTGGGAGGTGTTCCTTAGTGCCGGACTGCATTATACAGCGCGGGAATTCATCTCCTCCCCCCCCCCCCCCAAGGATCTCCTAAGCTGAGAAGGAGTAAGCGTTTCCATCAGGAAGCTCAGCTAAGAGTAAACCAATACCAAGATCCGTCACGGTCCTGGTACCAAACTAGTCGCATGGTGGCAAATCTCCCTCTGATCCATACAGGAGGCGACTGCCTGTGGTGGTGACGACCTAAGGCATATTCGGCCTGGCTGACCTCGGGACTCTAGGGAACCACAATGCCTAAACCAGCAAAACCTAAAAAAAAGATTATGCTGGGGAACCGAGACAGGACAGGCAAATGAGGACAGGCTATCCAAGTAATTTCCATTGCTTCTGGGCCTGAAAAGCGGATGGAATCACTAAATATTAACCCCATACTTTTTAAACAAAACTTATGTAACAGCATAAATGAAAAGCATTAGATGTGAAATTTCTTTTAAGGTCCTTCATACATGGTCTCTTTTTTTCCTTCAACACAATAACAACGATTGGCTTGGGTAACATATACGTGAGAAGTCACTTCTATTTAGCAGTAAGTTCATGTCTGAAATTCTTATTCATATTTTCTTGTTACTTTTATGAACACAAATTAGTTTTCTCTAAATCAATTGCCATAAATATGAAATGCTAACATAATAATGCTGTACGTACGCTAACACTCAAACACATGATTAGCAAAATTTACGAAACCATTAGGCACATCAAATCCAAAATCATGGACAGAAGTCAGTTAGTAAGCCAGATTCAGTAGTGTTTTGGTGGATAACAGCTGAGAAAACATTAATTGTTCATATTATTTAGATGTCTGATATAATGAGTTCATACTCTGGCACTCTCACAAGACCAAGATCGTTTTGCAGTTGGTTGTGGTTTATGTGATCATCGGTCTTGCGGTGATCACTGCATCATTAGATCTGTGCTCATCAACTCTCAAGCGGACATTCACCAAGTTGCACTATTTCGGCCGAAAAATTAGGGGTGCCAGAAGAGGATTCGCTAACATGAGTGACGACATACGAGAAGCTATGAGAATTATTGCTGCTCTCAAAAAGACGAGGTATTCAAAGAAATGATATGCTCTCATAAATATTGCCAGTGACCCAGTAATACATGTTTTCACTTAGGCCAAGCAAGGACCGAATAACGTTAGAGGATCTCAAGCGATTCTTGGAAGTTCAAGAGCATCTATTACGACAACCTTACGTTCCATATAATGTTCACTTGATGCGATGGATAGAGGACAATGTAGGACAACAAATGGTGAGCTTTATTTCTCCCACTTATTGTTCCCTCTTATATATTGATGGTAATATAACTAATGTAATTACACTTGTGGTTACATTATAGTTATGTGTTAATAATGTATCGTTTCAATGTAGTAGGAGTTATGCTTCTGAGTGTCGAACTGTGATGTTCAACGGCACATTCAACTCCAAACACCACAAACGCTAGTGAATTCAAACTATCAAGAAGTCTACCTTAGAGTAATCCTATGGTACGACAAAGAATGGTCAGCTTTCCGCGAGTACCTCAATAATAGTAAAAATAAAAGGATTCCACTAAATGTATGATGCTTTCAATATCCCTTTGAGCTAGAATAGGTTACTGAGTGGCATGAACGAGCGATTAGAGATTTTACTGTTCCTCTACCAAATTAGTTTGCGATTAGCAGGAGTACAGGTCATCTATGAGAACACGACATTTCCATCTGGAAACATGCTAGGAGTAAACTAATACCAGGAATCACCATCATCCTGGTAACAAACCAGTCACATAGTGGCAAATCTCATTCTGATCCACAAAGGCGGCGAGAGCTTAGGTTGGCGACGACCTGAGGAACGCTTCAGCTAGGCTGACTTCGGGACTCTAAAGAGCCACAATTGCTCAATCAGTAAAATTTTAGCCTCAGTACTTCGCACATTGGGCGCTCCCGTCTGTGATGTAGAGCTGTGATACAAACAGTGAGACGCCATAAAATCTCGGGATGCACACGACGTCATTGAGAACGGATAAAATGAGCAACGTCTACGACACGCCAGTCAGACCACTTTTTTTAAAGCCCACTGGTCGCATCAAATTCCAAATGGCCGTCCTGTAAGAGATGAAAAGTAGTAAGAGAAATTTATTCCAGTTAGATAACGGAACTCTTCTCATTCTTGAAGGGAGTTTCCGACTGAAAAATATTGAAAGTTTTGACTCTGTCGTACACACATCTGTTTCCAATACAGTCATCTCGTACGAAATAACGACGCATGGTCATTGTTTGTCTCCAGCTACCAAGTCAAAAGAAAGCATTAGCAGCTACCAACTTGTACAGGTGGTGAAACGAAATGAACGCATTCTACAGCGAGTTGGAGGAAGTAATCCGCAACGAAAAGTCCTTCTATATACTCAATATTGAGGAGTTGAATACCAGATTAAGCATGGCCAACGAAAGTGAATATAAGGTAGGGAAATTCGAAACAGGAAAACGAAATGAGAATGGCAACCGTCTTTTAGGACTCATGTCCGAAATATGTGTCTTTCATGGCAAATTATTTTTCGAGAACGGAAAAAGTCGCTGATGAATATGGGAGTCTCCCAACAGCACAACTCATGCGGAGATCGGCCATATCCTTATGAGCAAAAATGGTGCCTCTTTGACACTTCAGTGGTACCTACATTCTACATTGGATCAGACCACAGCCTTCTGCGTGCGAAGATTCGATTCAACCATAATCGAAAAGAAATCCTCTCACCGTCCAAAAAAAAAAACGAAACAAGTCATCTATGAAGACAATATTCTCAATAAAATCCTATCCTCGTTCGACTGACAGATTAATGAAGACCAGACCAAGGACTACACAATGTTTGTCGAAGAACTTAAGACTTGTGCCGAACTCTCCTCAAACAAGAAGTTCACAACGCGTCTGGATTACTACTAAGGAGTTACTCGAAAAGAGAAAGACACCTAAGCTTGATCCTTCTGCAACACACCTAACACGCCTGATAGTGAATACCGCTATAGAAGAACATTGCAGTGCGCTATACGTCAGCGTATGCAGAAAGGTTATTGAAAGAAGCTCGAGAATGTAGCAGTCTGAAGAAGTGCAGTCGGGATTTTTACGACTACAATGTTCCACTTTCCAGCCTGATGAACCAAGTGGGGACTATCCACTACATTTTGCCACAATATTGGATTATTAAAGGAAAAGTCTATTCCGTTCCACAATCCTCGTATCGGACTCCGAAGTTTGCCGGAGAAGAATCGTCGAGGATTACACCCTATGAAGATATAGTTGCAATTGAAGGCATGTGCACAAGCACAATTCCAGGAATTAATATTATCACCTCCGAATTCGTCAGAGCTCCAGGCCACAAATTATATTCACTTTTTGTAACCCATATGATATCCTACCTTCAAAAGGAAAAAATCCCAGACCAGTAGAGGACGTCGTGCACGGTGTCCTGCCTGAGAAAAGGTGACCGGAGGAATCGTCGTAGCTATCGTACGACGAGCCTGCTGAGTATGCTTTACAAGTTCTTCACAAAGATTCTCCAATCGAGCGTATCAAGGACATTGAATGAGGCGCAAACGGTTCAGCAAACAAAATTCCGACAAGGATTCTGTTGCGTGGACCACGTACAAACTGTTTCATGGGTCATAGAAGTCTGTCGGAAGTACTATCTACTGCTTGCTCTAACCAATATCGATTACGAAAACCGTTTGACTACATCGAAACGAAGGCGATTCTCTCAGCGTTCGTTGAGAGTGAAGCTGTTCCGTATACAAAAACCAGCCGACTATTATCGGAATTACAGCACAAGAACAAAGCTTTTCATCGGTACTTTACCATACCCACGAAAAATGAGGTTCTATAAGATGATACAATATCGCCAAAACTGTTCACTGCAGTAGTGCAGTGGCAACAATGAAGGCAGTTAATTGGGACGACAAAGGAAAAAATGCGTACTGATGGAAAATTTCCACCAAATCTTTGCTTCGCCGACGACGACATCATGATCTCAATAAATACCACAAAAGCAGAGACGATTCTAAACGGGAAATAAATAGGACAGCGCATAAAGAGAACGGGCACTCAGTTAAGAATCCATGGTGTGAAGGAGAGCAAATCGAACTGGATGGATCTCTGAGATCATACTGCACGTGTACCTTAGTGTCGTTCAACGAATACGGAAAAGAGCATAAAGGCGGAATTAAATAGAAGATGGACAGCAGCATACACCGCATTAGAGCCTGTCAACGAATCCACCTAGGAATTAACGGACCCAGAACGCCGCGCTCATCTTTTCGATTCAGCAGTCCTCTCATCGCCCTGATATGCAGCAGAAACACGGGCTGGTACTTCAACCGCATCTATAAATCTGCGTATCATCCACAGAGCGCTTGAACGATGCTTCTGGAATTAAACCGCCACTCCAAAGTGTCTAGCCGATGTGCGTAGCTCAGATCTTCGAAACTTGTTCCATCTTCGGGATCCAGGAGAATGCACATTAATAGCGAAACACAGATAGGTTGGTAACATAGTGAGGAGAAAAGATGACAGATGTGAGAAAAGAACAGTGAGATGAACTCCAAGAGAATGCAGGTGCCCCCTTGGAAGACCACATAAACGTTGAACGTACATGTTTGTTGACAACGTCAACCATCTGCACCGCGTTTGAAGCAAACGACGAAAATGGACGACGCAAGAAAAATACGAGTGCCAAACATGAATAAGCTCGTACTTCCAATGAAGACCATCAGGCAAGTATCAAGGTGTATAGGATTGCGTAATGAATTCTACCTGTCGACCTACTGACCATCTGATGATTTGAGCAGAAGCCGGAAAATGCTCTACATTCTTTTTCTGTGCAAGAGCAGCTCAATATATTTCGATAGCTCGAAAAGCACCTAATTTTTCTGTCAGTGTTGTCGTCGAGGAACCTAACGGTCTTCTCCTTAATTCAGTATTTCGTAGATGAGCAGATATAAAGTTGTTATTATACTAGTTATTCAAAATAACAGATCTAAAGGCGGTTTCGGTTTTCTCAGATCTAGGAAAGCTTGAATTAATTCGCACTCCGCTAAAGAATTCTATAACCTCAGCAGATAAGACTTAACACAGGAAAAACTTTATTTGCATAAAAACAGCTTCTTTTAAAATTTCTCCGTTTTGTTGTTTGGACGATGATGAGTAAAAACGCAACACTCAAAAATCAGGTACTTCTTAACCGCTTGCCTATGTATAATACAAACTTGCATAATTTGCCTTAACGGTAGAGACTACGATTACATGAGTTTGGGCACAATGTGCTTGGCTTCTTGTGAAGTGTTAAAAGAGCACCTACTCGAGAAACCCAAGCCAAACAAAATACTCTACTAAGCATACATACGACGCAGATATAACGGGGAAGATTTCCGTGGAAAAATCACTAATCTCACACATAGCATCAGAGCATAAAACTGCTAAAAGGTTTTCAGTAGATTCCACGTATCCATAAATGAACCGGAGGAAAGATCCCTTGTGAGCACCTGTGACCTCCTCGCGCATACCTCAGACTGATTTTTTGACCTGAGCTTGACACATTCTAAACCCAAGTAGGACTCTATGGGGCTGGCTTCCAACGAAAACTGGAAGACTTGTAAAGAAAAAAGGGTGAGTGTTTAAAGAAGCGATTAGCAGCACAAATAAAATTTATCAATCGAGTTTTGTCTGTTGACGTTACGAAAGCGCTTGGTTAACAAGATTCTACGTCAACTTGGTATCTCCAAGATCTAAAGAATGCGAAACCATCAAAACGTCAGTTATTGCGAATAAATAGTGCAAGAACAAAGTCGTGTTTGCTCAACAAGAAAGCAGTGACTTACCGATTAGTGCCGAAGTTAGCAGAAAGTCGGTCCAGGAGTTTCCTAATTTTTACCCACTGATGTTCTTGCTATGCGCTTGATACGTCGTGGGACCCAGTCGCCAACAGCTCTTGTCTACTGGTTATCATTAAAACGGCTGGAGTCTCTGGGCCACCTGACAAGATAACCCTTGCCTATGCAACAGTATCTGTCTTGCTTAAGTTATATAGAGCTTCCCGAGTCATAAGTTATGGCAGAAAGAATCATGGAAGGATAAGATCGGAACTAGTTTTTGCCCTGTTCAACACTTCCGTGATGTTATTCCAAGCGTCCTTCTTAGCCGGCTCAATTGCTCTTGACCAGCAGTAGAGTTACGTTATTCATCACGCTGATTTTTCAAATCAGAAGTGTATACATATAACATCCAGATATACCGGTTTTGTTGAGCGTAAATCAGAAATCTTAAACAAATCAATTTCACATGAGCAACGTTTTTTAGCTTGGACTAAGCACCAATTTTTTCACAAGAGTTGTCGGCATTCGTTATATTTACCTAGCGCTTCATGTTGCAAGAACGACATTAGCATCAAAGCGAATATGGTTTGGCTACTGGTGCGTGTGGCGTAGTGGTCGGAGGCGCCCTACACTACACACGGGATCGATTTCCGCGCTCCAGGCTCACCAAGCCTTCTATCTCTCTAGGATCTGTAAATTCGTACCAGACTTGAACGGGGAAATTAGCAGCACAGGTTCGATGGATTGGTAAGCCACCGCGATTCATTGTAGAGGCCAGACATGCACTCAATCACCTCTAACGATGCTTAATGAAGTGGAATGCATGACGAACACACCAGGCATTGATCAACGCGGATAGATTTCTCCTTTATCCTTTATTCCTGATACCCGTGAACGCATTGAACAATTTTCTTGATGTGAAACTGTAGTACCCTCTTTGAATGACACACTGAAAAGAATACGAAACTACTCGTAATGTATTTGAATTTTAACCATGTTGCTTCCTAAGGAGAAAAGTAACTTCATTTAAAAAAATATGATATAACATGATGCCATCATCCAGCTGAAGCAGACTTGGAACATGATGATTATCAACAGTCTTCTGCTCTACTATTACCCTAAAATGTGCTTTTCAGTATGCTCACTATCTGGATGACATATCTGTAAATGGCAAAGGACCAATGAGCCCAGTCGCACTTTCGCATAAAATGTCGTCAAGTGACCCCATGCTATTTTTCTAACAGACATCTTCATAGTATTTTCGTCGTGACATCTCATGTGCGATATTCCCACCGCTGTTTGTACATCACCTTGTTTAAAATGTTTCCTACATCTGCTCAATGTGATCTGTTGCCTAGTTTCACGCTTTCGTTAGAAATATATTTCAGTTCTAAATGCACTATGATGACATCTCTCTTATATCTTATGTTTACCTACCGTTCTTTTTTCCTTGGCACATCTTCTTTTTACTCATTTCGATTTTTCGGTTAAAATTTTACGGAAATTAAAGCTGAAACATTCCTTCGCTGCCGATCGCTGCCATCGTAATAAACAAGACAAGAGGTTGTGGTCACTACTGCTTAAACCGGATTCTGACACGTCGGAACAGCACGAACATAATCTGCACAATGAATTGAAAAGCGTAGTCAATGGATAACTCAGTAGGTCATCAAACCCATTAAAATTTAGTGGTTCAAATCGCCTAAAATCACATTATTTGTCAGTTATCTCAGTTACTGTGATTCTCATCAAGACATTACTCACTTATCCTACGCAGAAAATTAAGGTAATCACTCAAATCCTTCTCATTCGGACCAGTTACACACAGAAAAGATAAGCAAAAAAAACCTTCTTGGTTATCCGCTTTGCTTACATCGATCAAATTGTTAGTTGGTCGTTTCTGTCCCCACGAATTTCATAAACAAATTTTTCAGCTTCGTTCTGCATTTTCAGCTTAACTGAATTCGATGCCGATTTGTCCTCGCTAGATGGTACCCGTTGACGAATGGTTGCTGATAGCGCCGTCAGGGTAAAAAACTAGCTGAGTGAAAGGCAAGGCAAGGGCTTCGATAATACAGTAGGTAGCACGTGACCCCCAGCAGAGTAATCCCAGGTTCGAAGCAGGCTTGTGGTTCCGAGTTTTGCAAATATCTCAGCATCATTTTAGTTGTACGTCAAATAATATTTGCGATGAAAATATAAAAGGAAATAAATAGAAGTGTAAACGTGACTAAGGATTGTTGACTAGCCAAACTTAGTTTTTCTACAATGTCTTGCGTCGTTCTTTTAGACCCGGATGGTGTAGTGGTGAAGTGCGCTGCTGCCCGGTAAGGACAACAGCGCGTGTTCGTTCCCCACTGCATACACCTGTGGTCCGGAGTGTTGCAAATATCTCAGCACTTCATACGAGTCGTTCTTTTAGTTCGTCAGCACCAGTTATCGCTATGGGATCGTTGTCATCAACAGCTATTAAGTCTTTATGAGCTACTTTTTCATCAAGGTTCTTTTCTCTGGCGCAATTTTTGTTGAACCACTTTGGAATTTCCGGTTGTATCCGTGTAGGCATGCCGAGATTTGTACTTGTGAAGTAAAGCGACGCGGTTTTCTTCTGCCTTGAGAACATCATTACAAAACAGCAGACAGAAACTCAACTCGGGTGTACTGATGCCATCCTTTCTTCTCTGGATGTGCAGCAACCTCTCTCAGTATATCAGACACGAACATCGGCACAGGCCCGTCCGGAAAACCCTGAAAAAAGTATAGTTTGCGCCGGAAATGAACATAATAAGGAACTCAGCACTACGTAGAAAGTAGTTCAAGAAAGATATGGGAAAAGCTCAGAGTTAAAACTGATCAGAGGTACAAACCTGCAAAAGATTTACAGCGCTACGTTCGGCTGCGAGAATTGTGAACTCTACACTGGAAACAAGAAAATCTATTGGATGTTGCACTGATAATGTCAGAATGCAAGGAGTCACAGCAAATAGAACAAGAATAAGTTTGGTAGCACGAAGACAAATGCATGGCGCATCCCTCAGGGATTGATCAACGCCGAACGCTTCATGCTGTACCCCTTTTATATGGGCCATAGTGCTGAGTGTGCAACTTTTCCAGGTTCCAGAATTGTTCTGCTTATTACTCAACGAGAATCTACCTGAGGATTTATGCGCGGTTCGTTAGAACTACGTCAGGCATTGCTAAGCCCAAGCGATTACTCTTCCGCGTTATCAGCGTTACCAAAGCCGTCATTGTGTGACGTTCATCTGTCGACTCTGCTCATTCACGAGGGTAGCACACCAGATGACAACCGCCTTCTGTCCTGCGGAACGCGTGCGGTCTGCTATACCCGATATTTGGTCTGTTCTTTTTTCTTCAGTAAGAAGTAGATTCATTATATTCTTAAGTAGTAGCCACTGAAGTTGCACCCATCTTATGTCAGAATGTATTTCGCCTATATAACATCTTTTAGAGAGAAACTGGAAACTAGAAGAAAAATCTTCCTAAAGTAGTACTGTTTTACAATTGAACTATGGATCTCTTACTTTGTGGTTTTGAAAGGGTTTGTAAGCCTTGTCAAAAACACGCTACACTTTCGGTTTTGCAAAGCCCAAACTTATTCTTGTTTTATTTGCTGTGACTCCTTGCATTCTGACATTATCAGTGCAACATCCAATAGATTTTCTTGTTTCCAGTGTAGAGTTCACAATTCTCGCAGCCGAACGTAGCGCTGTAAATCTTGGGCAGGTTTGTACCTCTGATCAGTTTTAACTCTGAGTTTTTCCCATATCTTGCTTAAACTACTTTCTACGAAGTGCTGAGTTCCTTATTATGTTCATTTCCGGCGCAAACTATACTTTTTTCAGGGTTTTCTGGACGGGCCTGTGCCCATGTTCGTGTCTGATATACTGAGAGAGGTTGCTGCACATCCAGAGAAGAAAGGATGGCATCAGTACACCCGAGTTAAGTTTCCGTCTGCTGTTTTGTGTCTGGAACTACTACCATGTTCTATCATCAGTTATTTCAAGCTTTGGGCATCCTCATCTTGTTAACGTCCTTGCGAAGTTATATAGTGGTTTTATTCAAGGCAGATCATTGCGGACGGTGAGGTGGGAAATATTGTCTGTACGGTCTACTACTGTTAACCAAAATAAGTATTAATGTAATATTTTCACCCCTCGAATTTAGGTTGTTGTTACTGTCGGCGCTTGTTTAGCGTTGTACTATTCATTCATTGGATTCGTTAACCATGGAGATGAGGTTTTGAGTAAGCCTCCATGATGCTTGGATTTCTTTGATAAAATATGGAAAAAATAGTAATATTATGATATAATGAAATTTTATAGCAACGTCGTTCTCTACCCTTCTTGCATTCTATTGTGAACCTCGTAAATTTCAAAGATACGACTTACTGTCCCTCTAGTTCTGTTTCGCATTCACCGGTCCCATCAATCTAGTCGTTTTGATTTGAACTCTTCCTGTTTCCTTATATTTTCTATGTTTCTGTTATGTTCACTCATGTGCTCACACATTGGTACTTTTGATATTTGAAGACTTCGATGGTATCCGTTGCGAAGTTAAAAAGCAAAGGAAGTTATGGAAGCGTTGTGCTAGGACTCAATGAATTGAAAAAGTGAGTACCAACATCTGGAAGCTTCGTTTTTGTCTGAATGTCTCTTATTACTTATATGGTCATGTAAGGTGTACGGAAGAAGAAAGCGTTATCATCGCGTTTTTTTCTGGTTTTTCTGAACAAATGAGCTGTTTAATTTGATTTCAAGTTTGTCCTTATATTGCAGTAATCGATCCGGCTTATGATAGTTATGCTCCTCAAGTTCTTATGGCCGGAGGCGTTCCAGTCCACTGCGCTATGACTGTGTTGGAGCAAGCGAAGACAAGTAACGATTTCCGTCTTGACATCGCGCAGCTGCGTGCAAAGTGCAACGGGAAAACAAAAGTAGGTTTCCAGCCCACGGCTTATTCAAATCTAGTCACCATTTTATTTTTTGTTTTTGTTTTCTTTAGATGATGGTCTTAAACAACCCCAACAATCCAACGGGAAAGCTTTTCACGCGGGACGAATTAGAAAATATTGCTCAATTGGCTCGTGATTTTAACTTAATTGTTGTGGCTGACGAGGTATACGAGTGGCATGTGTGGGGCAAACAGATGATTCGCTTCGGTAATCTGTTTCATTTTCCTCATGCCAGTAGCTTTCTAGAGCGTCGCCTTTCAAGGATTAGATTTTTTGCAGCTAGCCTTCCTGGGATGTATGATAGAACGATCTCTATTGGAAGTGCCGGCAAAGCGTTTTCGGTGACCGGTTGGAAGTTGGGTTGGTGCATTGCACCGAAGCATCTCATGACTCCTATTAGGGTTTGTACTTACTGTTTTGCGTTTCCCATGCGCCCTAAATGGACCATATAATCTATCTTCCAGATGATGCACCAGAATTGTGTCTTCACATGCAGCACACCAACACAGGAGGCTATTGCAACTGCTTTTGAGAAGGAGTTGGTTTATTTCATAATTTCTGTGTTTGAGTTCTCATCTTCGCTTTCCTGACGTTTGCAGGCTTGATTTATTCACTAAAAGTCCAAGTCAATCGTATCTTCTCACTGGTCTTCCGAATGAATTGCGAACAAAGTGTGAACAAATGTATAAGATGTTACACGAGGGAGGCTTTGACCCAATCATGCCTGACGCAGGCTACTTTATGATCGCTCGCTTCGGAAAATTAGGTGTGACTTTTCGTTTCGTTCTAATGTAAGTGTTCTTCCTTTTGGTTTTATATTTCTGTGATTTCTCAGCATTCGTTCAGATGGACCATTCAAAGTTCCTGATGCTTCAAATGATCCTCTCGACTACCGTTTTGTTAGATGGTTGTGTAGAGAAAAGGTATACGTGGTGTTTTAAATAGAAATTAGAGCGTATTTCGCATTTGTTTGCTATTCTTGGATTGTGCTGGTCATAGTCGACAACGCAGTTGTTTTTTTCTACTGAACTCCATGAGTTGTTCATGGTTCTGTCACTTGATGTTGGTTTTTGCTCTTTGAGAAAATCGCGATGTTCTATAGTTTCTACAGAGGACGACGCCTAACTTGAGGTTGCGCGCGATGTGCACTGAGCCCAACGAACATCGTTCCTTGTTTCCGTAGAAGTGTTCACGAACCCTCTTTCTTTGTATCGCCACATACTTAAACCCAAAGTTATGACTGCCTATGGTGTTTCTTGCTACGGAGAGTATGGAAAGTACATTGATTAGGGCCTACACTGTACACATCCGTTGGGATATTTTAGTAACTTCCACACTGCAAGTTTTTAACTTTTGCGGTCCCTACTGGGCCATCTGAGTTTTGGAAGCTATTGACTAGTCAAAGAGTGCACAACGAATGAGAGAGAAAACAAAATAAGAAAATGCATTGAAATTAGTCTGTCTTGTAGTTTCGTTACATGTATACGTTAATATTAACAAATATCGATACATTTCTGAGGTGTGTCAAAAATGTCTGCTTAATCAATATCGAATTAGATCCAACTAGTGAAAAGCGTTAGTTTTCGAGCTAATTTTCTGAAACTATATCCTGCTCTAGTTTTCATTTTCTCTAAAGATCAGCTCCAGGAAAGAAAAACATACAAATTAGGCCTGTTTTTAGTCTTGTTTTTTCTTTTTCAGAAACTGGCCGTCATTCCTCCATCGGCGTTTTACAGTAGAGAAAACAAATCTTCAAATCAAAATATGATTCGACTTTGTTTCATGAAGGTGAGCGTATTCTGTAGTTCTAGTTAGTATTATCGTTGTTATTGAAAGGTAGAACAGTAATACTCTTTCCAACGTCACAACATGATTTGCTGTAACACTGAAAATGGTTGCAATTTCTCACTAAATTACGTCAAGAAGTTCTTTTGTCATGGTGTTCTTGTACAGAGCTGCATTCCTAGAAGCCTATCTTATGCTAACCGATTTATTGCGCAAGACAAACTTTTCGCATGTTATCTCGTTAAATGTGGGTGGCACAATAGTTATGTACAACTCGTTTCCTGTATGACTTACTTAAGACATTTACGATGATTTAATCCACAAATAACTTGCGCGTAGCCTAAATGCCTACCTAATGTCTAGTACGACCGTGTACCAGAGAGCGGTCATCTTGCTCTTAAAATTTACGAAGTCCTGAAATGGGATTTGAACGCTTCCTCGAACTGTGCACTTTCAAGAATCACTATTGTACCCTGTGTTGGGAAAGCCAGTGGTGTTCTATTCGTTAAAGCCGCATTTTAGATTTCTTTAGTTCTATGGTTTCTATGAAGAAGGAATTTATAGAAGGTGTGATCTTCACCGCAGTACTTCTCTGTATCTGAGTGTGACACCAGCTTTCTCCAAAGGTGATCAGTGGGCTTCACTTGTTCAACGACCATGGGAAGCATCACACATTTTTTTCAAGGCTCTTCGTCTTGTTATTCTAAACGTTGAAATATCCACGTGTAAATTTTCTATCTCTGCCTTAGCGTTGGTGTACGCTTAGTTGGGCGTTCAAGTGCAACTGTCAAACTCCCAGTTTGGACGACGCTTATAGAGGAATAAACATCAACTATTTAGTATCGCATTTGGCGCAAATGAAAAATTACAATCTGATGCTGAAATTTCTGCCGTCATTAGCCTCATTGCTTCCTTTGCGTGGATATCCATTTTTCTGACGAAAGAGCAATCGGTTATACCTATTCTAAGGTTTTCTTTCTTCGTGATTCTTTGAAACGTGTCCAATTTTATATCCTTTTGGATCAATCCTTCAAAATTTGTTCAGAATTTTGCTTATTAGTGTGTTTCTTGGACTATGATGTGAATATTTGTTCTAAGTGTGCTAGAGTAACCAAAGTATTCCTTATGTTCAGGTTAATGTTTTTACTGAAAGTGAACCGCAGCGCGCATGTTCCACAATTTAATAATTATCGTTTCATTTATCTTTTGCAGAAGTTGGCGGCTGTAAGATCATTTTGGTAAACTAAGTTTAATTTCTCTTATAGAAGAACATTTTTCGTTCCATGATAATTTCAGACCGATGCAACGATGGAGGCGGCTCACAAAATCTTGAAGTCTTTATAATGGAGTACGATGTATTTTAAACGATGCTTCCTTATAAAGATATTGTTGCATTGTGATTTGTTAGCGTTCATATATAATACAGTTCCGCCCTACGGGCGATCAACGGTGTCAGTACGTGTGTGAATAAAATTTTGTTCCTCGTTTTGTTATGATTCATGCTGCTCATTCCTGACTACTATCTTTTCAATTTTTCATCGACTTCTGAGAGTGTTGCTATTGAAGTGCTGCTGATACTCTGAACTCCAAGTTTTCTTTTCTTCCTTGCGCACATAGCTACCATTTCCCATTTCTATAGAGTGTCATGTATCGTCACCTGTTATATTATATACATGTCTAAATAGATTATTTTTTAGTGCGCATTACTTTGATGGCCGCACCAAATGCTGGCGACAAGGATCTTAAGGCATTCCGAGATTTCCTTACCCAGTACAATACTGTTACGGAACAGTGCTTTGGTGCCTGCGTCAACGACCTTACTGCAAGGTTAGCCTGTTTTCCGCCAGTTTCACTGCACTTTACTTTGCAACAGCATTTATAAAATAAGATATCTTAAACCTGCCAACGGTTTACCGCCTCATCGTGGTTGGGAGGTGTTCCTGGGTGTCGGACTGGGATGTGCAAAGGGAGATTCATCCCATGGTAGGGTCTCCTAAGCTGAGGAGGAGTCCGACGTTTCCATCAGCAAGCCTAGCTATCAGTAAACCAATACCAGGATCCACCACCGTCCTAGTATCAAAGTCGCATGGTGGCAAATCTCCATCTAATCCAGAAGGCCTTCGGTTGCCTGTGGTGGTGAACAGCTGTGGTAGGCTTTGGCCAGACTAACCTCAGGGTTCCAGAGAACCACAATGGCTTAACCAGCAAATCTCAGAAAAGTGTAGATTATGCTGAGGCCCGCAGAACCAGTGAGAGCGGAGCAATCAGGTGTCAAGTATCAAGTAAGTAAGATATCTTAAACTAATAGTGAAATGTCTGTTCCATCTTTAGATGTCACCGGTACACCTTTTTTTGCAATAATTGTCTCTATTGAACTGGCCACAGGCAACTTGAATTTGTAGGAGCATAAGTGAGAAGGAAGAGAAATGCAGTATTAACTGTCTCGACAAGTACCTCAAGATGACTCAACGTGTTTCTCTTCGTTTTCAGGTATCTTTTTCACTACTAGTAGCAGTCAAAAATAGCATTCCCATTTTTTTACGTCTCTTAAGATTCGTTATTTTGCCGTTGTAACGGTCAACCTATTGTATTTGGGATTTGCAGGGGATTTTTTTTTACTTAGGTCTTAATGGTTGCATTTTCTGATTCTATAGAACTGTGCTTATCACTGGTGACCGAGATGAAGTGACCTAAGCCATATTCACCGTTATGATACCGTTACTGATGTTTTTTTGCAAATGGGGTCAGATCATAGGTTGAGTTTGCATAGCACTAGAAAGGTACTTCTGTGTGGTGAGTGGATCATGATATATGGCTGTTGTTAATTATGTTAGAAGCGAGCACCTGTGAACTACTTAGAAAGGATTTCTTTATTCCAACCCTGTAGTAAAACATGTCAACTGCCATGTATGTAATGCTGTGAAATTTCTTCACTAAACCGCTTACACTTTTTTTTACTCTGCCTTCTAACACTTGTGGTCCAACACGAGAGGATTTTCCGTTGTAGACGAAGATGGGAAACAGATCGCTCGACTTGAACTGCTGATAACTTATTATTTGTGATACCTTTTCATTCTCATCGGTGATTTCTGTTGTACTTTTTCTGTCCAATCAGCGCCTTGTCCAAAACATACCAGTGTTCTGTGGGCGCTCCATATTACCTCGCGACTAACTAGCATGAGATTCCTCTATGACGGATATCCGTGACTTCGGGATTCAGGACTTTATAGCTTGCTAAAAATGCTTTGATCCATCGAATTAATCGTGCATGTAGTTTTTACATAATATGTTCTATATAATAATTTTAGATTTAGGATTTTCAAAAAAAGTAAAATGCCACATCCTTATCCCCTAATTACATCTACTGTGTGGATACCGGCACTTCTTGTATTCGAATCATTTCGTCGCATCTATCACCTGCGAACGTTATTAAACATTAGGGTTTGTGTTTGATTGCGGGGTGATGATTGTGATCTTCTTCATGAATGTCGTAGAATGCTGGTGGAGTCGATTCTTCTTGCAATCTTGGGTATAGCAGATCTAGTGCGTTACCCGCTTAGACTGGGAAGACTTTTGGGGACGATGTTAACCCAGCACCTTGCTTCCTGGTGAGCGCTAACCACTTTGCTTTTCTCCCAAATGAAGTTTAAAGCGTAAAAAGGGTAAAGCTCTGCGCCTGATGAATCTTTGAGTGGTGAATCCTTCGTTTGACTTCATTAAGCATTGTTGTAGGTGACTAATTGCATGTATGGCCTATGCAGTGACTTGTGCTGGTCTACCGTTATATCACACCAGTGCTGCTATCCCTCCAGACAAGTGCGGCATCACTTTGCCGACATCGAAGTGATCGATGACTTGATGAACTCGAATCATGGAATCGAACTAACGATCATGTGTGTGAGACACCCCTGATCACTGCTTCTTGCACCAAACTGCAAATAAAATTTAGAAGTTTTCAATTTTTGAGAATAAGAGTGGCAGCCGCAAAAATGAGCGACACATTCAGGAACACCATTGGGTTCTACTGGACAAATTCCTCCTCTGTTGCTTTCATGCTCGAAATGTAAACCTCTAACTTGAGCTCAGATGTGTTGATTTAGGATTGGAAACAGGCACTATTTTTTGCACCCTATGACTCCTATAGAGGTTACGCCATCGAGTAAATGTTGATTCTCGCTCTTGCATTATAGTATAGATTCCTATTCGAAGAGGTTTAGCATGGTTTTTTAAAGTTCGTTTATAATGCTCACTTTTACCCAACTTTTATGTTGTATGTTGTATGTTGTTCATGTTGTAATGTTTGTTACTTAGTGTTTCAAAAATAATGGAGGGACAAAAATTTTTCTAACCTTGTCTTATCTATGTTTTTACTTTCTAGAGTAATGGCACATAACGAGCCCTATTTGCATGAGATCTTATCAACTCAAGTTTTTTGCCCCAAGTTTTATTATCGCTCCGTACTTACTGGTTTGTTTCCACAATATCAGTTAGATACAGTATTTGAAGATATGGAACCTGTCATTTCCAGATAATGTTCGATCAAAATAGGCATCCTTGCAAAACTCACACCACAGATGGGATTCGAAAAAAAATGTTTGGAAACTTCGATATTTATATGACCTATCTTCACTGGTTGTGTGGGTACCAGTACAATTTTCATTCGTTTCTCTATCGTGTAATCTCGTCGTCCATGGTGGTGGTCTGCTCCGAACATGGTGATGTCCACGCATTTCGTAATCCTAAGAATGTTGTCGTCTTCGAGTGCAGATGCTTGACGTTAGCTGCGAACACGTCTCCCTCCCCATTGTCTGGCTTGTCTCCCAAGAGGATACTTGTATTCTGCTGGAGTCCGCTCCACTGTTCTTTCCATTTATCTGTCATCTGTTCTGTTCGTTATGTGACTGGACCATCTGTGTTTCACTATTGATGTGCATTCTCCTAGATCCCGAAGATGGGATAAGTTTCCAAGATATGAGCAGCGCATTTCCACTAGACGTTGTGGAGTGCTGGTTAAATTGCAGAAGCATCGCTATGGGTGGTGCGCAGTTTTCTAGACGTGATTCAAGTATTAGCCCATGTTTCTGCTGCACAACAGCTGCTGAACTGCTGAGCGCTGGGAGGGCTACTGAACCGAAAAGGTGAGCGCGGAGTTCTGGGTCCGTTAGTTTCTAGGCGGATTCATTTACAGACCCCAATGCGACGCATGCCGCTCTCCTTCGTCTATCTAATTCCTCCTTCATGTTTTTCTCTATGTTTGTCGAAGGTCCAAGGTGCACGAAAGAGGTGGTTTCTGTGATCAGGGAATATTCCAGTTCGACTTTTTTTTCTATGTCACATTATATCCTACCATAAAAAGATGAGCAATAAATAAAAGTTACGCATAGATATCTTCGTGCATTTTTCTTCTTGAGATAAAGGATTTTAATCAGCTATAACGGTAAAAGATTATAAAGTTTGTAAGTGTTTGTTTTCTGCTCTGCTTTTCTACAGTTGGAAAGTTTATCATATTGTGTATCTTGTTCGAAAGATGTTTTTAGGAGCATCAACTCTTGTTCGCTGATGTTCAAGGTGCGACTACAAGTCGCAGCTGAAGGAAGTTATGCGTAAACGTTCTAAGATCCTTTACGATGAAAGTTACTACAATGCGTTTTGTCGGCCCTAATGGCCTTTTTGCTGCTGTGTGTCGCAGCTAAAGATGTGCATAAAATTGGAAAAATTCTTTATATAGGAATTCTTACTAGTCATTTTATTGGTGCAGACGAGCTTTCTGCATTTATAGATCAGAAGGTGTAGCATGCAATTTTCACATACTGTGTCTATCGTCTGAATGTTTTCAACGATTGTGTGTTGAATTCTAGTAGTGGTAATTAAAGTCAAAATACATATACATCGAGGGCCACTGAGGCCGCGTTAGCGGAGAGCAGTTCATTCAAAATTTTGGAAGAAAAGACTCCTTCCAATTGTTTCTAAGATTAGTAAGAATTCCGTAGAATACAGAGCATCGATTTAGACATTATGTATAAAAATTACTGTAGCTTGATCACCATGCGAGAATGATTTTGTCCTGGTTTTCATGCTGAATGTGGTATTAAGTTATGTTGAAAGTATGATTTCGGACAGTTTCTAAATGCCATAACTCGGCTCGAACGCTGTTTATTTGGTCGGAATGAAAGCGAGTGAAATGTAAACATTTTTGCCAACGAGGTACAATGGCATAGAACTTTCGATCTTAAGACGACAAATTTTTCGAGATTTGCTTTTAGTAATAGTTTCGCTAAAACAATTTTCCTTTGAAGTAGTTGTTGAGTTGCTTGAACAAGTGGTTGTTGGTTGGTAAGAGATCAGATAAGTACGCTGGTTGAGGGGTATCGTAACACAATTCGTTTAGTTATTGTGTTAAGTGTAGAAGTTGTAGTGGAATTTTGTCATCGATAATGAATTAACCTTTCATATTAGAAATTCCGCGATGCAGGATTATGTAGCCGGATAGTTAGGATTAGAAATTCCAGAATGTAAAATCCGACAACCTATTCATTGTTATATACTACATGAGATGATTTCCCAGTTTTTTGCGATGCATGTATATTTTTTGATAACTCGCGAAAGTGCCGAAACTAATCATCGTGTTAGGTTGTCAGTTGACCAAACAGGAATCCTGTAGGAATTCTGCGTCATCGACCATACCAAAACTATGTCACGGATCACAGAAGTCTGTTGGGAGTACTTCTTTTCCTAACCTTTACCACACCTAGAAACAGTTTGTCGGCTTCGAAAGAATTGCAGTCTTATCCAGCAATCGTCATCCAGGGAATGGACTAGTCCAATATGCGAACTGTAGCCGAATGTTATCAGAAATGGGGCGCAAAAGCATAGCCCTTTATAGACCCTTTACTATTTCTATAGAAGAACGGTTCGACAATGCAGCATCATCTCGTTAAAGCTGTTTACTGCCGCATCATAGTGCAGAATGAAGTCATTCGAATGGGATGAGTAGAACATACGGGTTGATGGCACATTCCTGTCAAAATTTCCTTTCGCGGATAACGTCGTAATCTTTTCGAGGAGTAATAGTGAAGCAGAGAAGATGCTCATGATCTCAACGAGACGGGAAAGAAAGATTGAACTGCGCATAGGTATGGGAACGACGCAGTTGAAGAATCCATAGTGTGAGGGCGAACAAATCGAACAGGATGGTTTTCTGACTAGACAGACACGTGCGTGTACCTTGGACGTTCAATGAACATAGAGAACAACACGGACGATGAATTAGCTAGAAGAAGGAGAGCAGCATGGGCCTGGATTTGGTCGTCTTAATGGATCCGCCGACCAATTAGTGGATCCAGAACTCCGTTTTCACCTATTGAACTCGACAGTCGTCTCACCGATCTGTTATTCAGCATAGACATGGACTGATGCTTCAACTAAGTTGAGAACTCTGCGCGCCACCCACATAGCATATGGGCGATATCTTTTGAGATTAAGCGGACACTAACATCATCTAGCCGTAATGCGCATCTCATCGTAAAAATCTATCCCATTTTCAGGATTCAGGAAAATATACATCGATACAAAACACGGATGGACTGGTTGCTTACTAGGAGGAAGAAATGACATATACTAAAATACAGTGGTGTGTACTCCAACAGATTACATGCATCCTGGACAGGGGAGGAGACGTTCGTGGCTAAACTCAAGCATCTGCATTCGCTGATGGGAAGGATTTCAGAACTACGGAATGTTGAGGTCGCACTGCCAGTAAAGTCGGGCGGTCCATGTATCCAGCTAAGGAAAGCACTTGAGGAATTGGGAACCTAGCAAGTCTTTGGAACGGACTGTACCTTATCGCTCTGGGAAGTCTTATAATTTCACCAAAGTGCTGTTTTAATTTGGGTTTCTTTGCAATCATACTTTCATAGAGATTGAAAACGGACTTTTGTTTGTCAGATTTCTCTCCGAAAACGCAATAACAGCATGCATTCAAGGTGTATTTGTGATCGTCATCTTTTCCTCGATACACTACTTGTTCTATCGTTTTCTTTATAGCTACGTGTGTCGATGAAAGAAAACCTCTAGAAATAGGAATTACATGCTATGGAGGACTAAAATTCACTCATGTCCAATCAACCGGAATCACTGTGACTCAGAGAAAGACAAGGCGCCGAAGCTTTGTGACAACCTCGTTCCAGTGTATCCTTAAAGCATCGGCTTTATTAAACAAGACATAGATTACCCCTTTGTAAGTTAAATTGAAGTCGCTCTGCAAAAGTATACCTTGGTCACGCAGCCTGTACATGTAAGTTGAAGTCATCTTACTTCAGAATTCAAGAGTTAAATTCATCATTAGTCTTTCTCTTACAGTTCGCTTTTCCACCACGGTGATATGGTGTTCGTTGGTGTCAAACCGCAATAAAAAGGAAACAACACATCCTCTGGCAGAATTACCCATACTGTAGAACGACCTCATTGTTAAGGCCTACACGTCCAACCGCACATGAATTAATACGCATGAACCTCCGCCGTATTGAAATAAGTCCAGTCCTTTCACCTGTTTTACCTATGGCTTCCTGTTCATCATCGAATGACTCGAGCGGTTGGCAGATAATGCCTCATTTCTCTCTATCGCGTGAAGGGCAGCCCTTTAAGTTCTTGTCGCTCCAGGGACTCTTTCAGCATCATATCATTCTTCTAGGATTTTCGTGGAAATCTCTGACCAGGGTCCGCTGTCTTCCTGTTTTATGCTTGACATTTCGCGAAATCCATTCACTAACGGTTCCTGTCCATCACTTATCGTTCATGCGCATTACATGGTTGACCCACCCTACCCTGACAGTTTGACGCAAAGAACGGTGTCTTTGATTTTTGATTGTTGACGTAGGTCGGAGCATCGGATCCCTTCACTGATTTGTGTGACAAAAGATAATCCTAACATCGTCCTTTTGAATGCGCGTTTGTATAACTCCGAGTTATCTTCCATCCTACTTACGTAGCAGCTAGGTTTCTCATGGAGTTAGAAAGGCCGACACGGTGTCGGGTGTTCTCTGTTCCCTACACTACATCCTCGACACTCTTGGAAGCTCCCCAATAGCCGCACGCTTGCTTCTCCTCAACTCTGGATCTAAGTCATTCATCATATTGTTCTTTTCTTCACCGACTATTCAGCATGCCGAATTTCGGAAGTACAACTGGTTTGACGATATTTTCCTCCTTTGTTGCGTATGAAGGCTGGAGGGCATTGCTCTTGAAGAAATCCGAGTAGTAATCGAGAATGATTTTTTCGCTTGCCTTTCTAGAAGCTGTAACAGTTACATCCGGGCTTCGGTGTGAAATCATCTTGCTTTTGTAGTTGGCGAAGTTTCGTTAGTCTATGAGAGCGCTTTTTCTCCGCTTCTGCCGCTTCGACCGTATGCTGTGATCTTCTCTCTTTAAGATCTTCCTTTATCGCCTCTCTCCACTGTTTTGCAAGTTCGGACATAGTTGGGGTTTCCTATTGCTCGTGCTATTCCACGCTGGCACACCAACTCGAATATTTCTGAAAACATAAGTCTCTTGGTGATTTTCGAACTACCAGCTTTCATAGCGCTATCATGAAGATGTTGCATAAACCGACCAACAAATAAGTCGATATTATCAAGACTGGCATCTTCTTAAGATCCCACTAACGAACAGGATAAA
Organism: Angiostrongylus costaricensis; assembly: GCA_900624975.1. Classification (NCBI taxonomy): domain Eukaryota; kingdom Metazoa; phylum Nematoda; class Chromadorea; order Rhabditida; family Metastrongylidae; genus Angiostrongylus; species Angiostrongylus costaricensis. The sequence continues at coordinate 56,787 of UYYA01000405.1, forward strand.
TCCCAGTTTATGGTAGTTTTGAGACTTCGACTTTTTAATTTAGCTTCTTTTTCTTCTCTCTGAGGAAAATGAAATCTTGCATAAAGGCGGCGATAGGCTGTTCTTGTATAGAATTTTGGGACAAGAGTGGCATCGGTTAGGCAAAACCGTCGATTTACTCTGATTTGGCTTATTTCTTTATGGTACTCTCCATTAACAGGATGCCACGTCCAGCATTGAGACAACACAGAGTTGAAAATGGCGATCTCTTTGATTTTTCATCGATTCACGTTTATCGAGCTTTTTTACCGTTGCAACAATTTTCTAATAAGAAACGAATGCTGATTATATAACCTTGAGTTCTGTTTCAAAGCATGGGATAAATCTTCATGTTAACGTTGATGATCATATTCGGCTTGTCGTCGTCTGCTGATGGCAGCTTACAACGTCCATCGTCATGTAGAGGCACTTATTTCTGGCATGGAACTTTCACGACCGTTTGCGCATCATGTGCTCAGAACTGCCTTCCTGACACTGCGTCTTGGTGATATTCGAACTGGCTTACGTTGCAGTATCTCAAATACGAACTAACGAAAGATACTGATGGAATTTTTTCTTTTATTTTTAGGGAGTCTCTTCAACTAGGCTAAAGTCACCGTGAGATATTTGTTGAGGCAACCAGATAACAAGCCAAGGAATAACTTCCACAAAAGCATACAGTAACCATGGAAGCAACAAACTTTTGCTGGGAAATTCGTTTGTAATCATAATTTGTAGACCGTATGCCCCATTTTGTAACACGCTTAATGCATAGCAATCTCTTCCGTAATGCCTGCATTCTATCTCGTCTATCCCTAAGACTACTGGAAAAGGTTTATTTGCCATGTGTTTACGTACGTATTGACTGCTTTATCATAATCAACGAACGGCTATTTCGAAGCATAAGGGAACTGTGCGCACCGCATGTACATGTTCGTCATGGAACGGGAATTCAGTGTTAGCACCTGAACGGGTGACTTCAACACTGCCTTCATTCTAAATTTCATAGTAAAGTAGTAGAAAGTTTTTGGGGGTGACAGAAGCTACGCACAGTCGTTTGCTGATAGTGTTCTGCTTCACCGAGAAAACGTACTCTTTTGCGTTACTGTGACGTAATGGCAAAGTGACTGTTGGGATAAGATCGAGAACATTATTTATTCGTTCAGTTCTTTAGTTCGTAAAACCCAAGCTTACTATAATGACGAGGTCGGATTTGTTCCATGTGTGGAAGGCAAGGATGGCGAAAACAAGAAGCTTGCAGACCCTATAAGTAGGGAACAACTAGCAAGGTGAAAAACACTGCTCTCTAAAGGACTTTGTATATGGGATACGTTCACAAGTTTTTCAATTAATTTCTGGTTTCCAGTGAGTAAACTACCACGGAACGCCCATCTCGTACACATCTGGTCCTATGTGTTTTTGGGAATACTCGTTTGGAATTGAGCGGAGTGGTGCTTGCGAACCGGTTTTCAAAGTTTTTATGAGGAACACATGCAACGTTCATGACCAGAAAACGTTGTGGCAGATGAAGTTGATCGAAAACGAGGTAAAGTCGATGAATCGTTCTACAGACTTTGGACAAGCAATACCTTAGTGTTTTGAAAAATCCAATTAGTGTAATCGTAGCACATATGCACGTTTCTATGTATCCACTTTCTTTCTTTCCATTGCGAGTTAACAAATTTTATAAAAAGGAGATAAAAACTCTCGGCGTTGATCAATTCCTGAGGGATGCGCCATGAATTCGACTTCATCAAGGGTCGATGGAGGGGATTGAATGCATATCTGGCCTCTCCAGTGACTTGCGGTGGCTAGCGATCTGTCGAGCCAATGCTGTTATCCTCCTAGACAAGTGTGATACCAGTCTACCGAGCTCGGAAGGATATAAGGCGTGTTGAGCCTGGTGCACGTGGATCGACTCCATTTGTATCAGAGGCCCCCTCCGACCACTGCGCTACACGTGCTTTTTAACAATTTTCGTAGCGCAGTATTTTGTAAGTTCTTATGTGGGCAATGTTGGTATTCATATAAATTCTCCGTATTTTATTTCGTCTCATCACTTTTTTTTCCCTTGTTATCATACTTAACTTCCGCAATGGTTTACCGCATGATCGTGATTAAAAGTGTCTCTGGGTGTCGACCGTCGATTCATATTAGTGATGTCATGCTATTTGCAGAATAACCGAAATATGGCGGTTTGCATACTTAAACTGAAACTGAGAGGAAATTTGTGTGTGCAAATGCTGCTGTTATGAGAGAGAAATTTGTTCTGAAGATCACGAACTTCGGACCACTGGCTCTGATGATGTCTAGCGCAGTTATCTCAGAACTTTATAAAAATCGTGCTAACCAGTAGAATACTAGTTAAGTAGAGGTGGCGCTGGAGACTGTATAGTCGTGGAGATGGTCCGTTCCAATATCGAACATTGGCGATGCATCATTTCAAGACATTTTGCTGTTTATCTGGTTTTCCGAGTTTTTCCACTTTCGAATGTATGTCACATAAAACGTTACCTATTCGTTTTCACAACTCTATCAGACTAGCAATTCGTTTGTTAATATAATGACCTATATTTGTGGGCTGCTACCAAGGCTCGTCTACTGTTTTCAATACCTGAATTTAAGAGATTCTCTGGGGTTTGTATTGTTGACCTCGTGGGTGTGCAGTTTCGGTTAGAGGTGCCCTGCGATACACAAGTGGTCATTGGTTCGATGTCGCGCCCTAGGACCACCAAACCTCTATCCCTCTAATCTCTAAAAATTCGTACTAGACTTGTTTAGGAGGGTTAAAACACTGACTTGGTAGATCGGTAGGCCGCTGCAAGTCGCTGCAGGGCGACGCGTGCACTCATTCACACACCTCTAGCCATTCTTGACGAAGACATGCCTGGCGCATCCCTCAGGGATTGATCAACGCCGAACGCTTCATGCTGTACCCCTTTTATATGGGCCATAGTGCTGAGTGTGC